>BOPN01001682.1:182500-192500 GCA_017312705.2 Penaeus japonicus | reverse complement strand
TATATATATATATATATATATATATATATATAAGTATATATCTGTCTATCTATCTATCTATCTATGCATCTATCTATCTATCTTTCTATCTATCTACATAGAAGAAGATATTGACATGTATATATCATGCATGATAAGCATAGCCTCACCTCTAAGATTTTAAATGTATCGATAGTCTATAATTTATTAGATTGGAATTTGGTTTTTATTAATGTGCAAGTCCACACTGAAAATGTACAACACAGTGTAGTGAAATAGTAAATTCAATGTTTCAGGTGAGCGGAATGAACCCAATGTCATCACTGCATGGAGAGCAAGAGCCAACAAGGTAATGTTTAAATAAATGTTACAGTAAGAGACACTGTGGATATAGCAAGAGATGAAGGAAAAGGAATGCTTTTTTTTGTGTTATTTCTTATTTTAGTTTTGTCATTTATTAAATGGAAATATAGATATTGAATGTACCTTTATAGACACTGGCTTCAGTTATTATTAAGGGATTTAAAGGCCTCTTTTGTTTTAAGTACTACTTGTATATCATGTTATGAAAAAAAAAAAAAAAAAAGTCTCAAAGCCAGTTTGGATTAATTCATATCTATATAACTATCTATTTAAACCATTTTTATGTCTATTGGTTTCTTGCATCCTGTGTGCTTAATATACAATGCTAAACTATTGTTTGTTTAATCAGTAAATATAATATTTTGCTGTTTTCTTAGAACTGTAAACTTGACAAACAAACATTTCCATTACACTCTGTTTTACACTCTATTATGAAGGGATGCATGACAACTTTGTCAACCTTTTTAAAACTTCTAATGCTTTGTGATGCATTTGATTTTCTGTGCACTTTGAATTTGATTGTTGTTTTATAGTGCATTCTAAACTCTTTGGATCTTATTAACTAGCTCCTTGACATTTGTTAATGTTATTTGTTTATAAAAATAAAGAGATATGCCAAAAAATTGTTTTAATATCATTTAACTATTCTGGTTATCCTATATTTTACTCATAAACCATGTTTTAAGCACAAAGAATGAAACGATGGAAAAAGTCCCTCCCTCCCGTCCTCCCTCCCTCCCTCCCGTCCTCCCTCTCTCCCTCCCTCCCTCCCTCCCGTCCTCCCTCTCTCCCTCCCACCCTCCCTCCTTCCCTCCCTCCCTCCCTTACCCACGCAACTCCCGGTATGGATGGAAGGAGATTGAGTGTTATAGCTCTAAACAGTGAAATGTGAGTTCCATAGGCTGTCGGCTGTCGGTTAATCCTCTTTTGTGTGGCATGTCGCGGATTTAACTCATATTTGCTCTTTTGTTTTTGACATGGTATGGTGACATTTTCGTGTGAATAATCGTAGTTTTTTTTTCTTTCATAGCAAATATAGATAATTTAATTAAATGATTGATTATGATTGTCTCGAAGGGAAATCACGTTTGATTTATCCTTCCCGCTCGATTGGGATGAATATCATGAAGGAAGCTACCGAAAGGCGAGACAGAGAGAGAGAGAGAGATTGAGATAGATAAAGAGAGAGAGAGAGACAGAGAGAGAGACAGAGACAGAGACAGAGAGAGAGAGAGAGAGAGAGAGAGAGACAGAGACAGAGAGAGAGAGAGAGAGAGAGAGACAGAGACAGAGAGAGAGAGAGAGATCGAAAAAGATCGATAGAGAGAGAGAGAGAGATCAAAAGAGAGAGAGAGAAAGAGAGAGAGAAAGAGAGAAAATGATGCCACGGAAACCCACGCCGAGTGGATATTGAATCCGCTCGAGTATGCAACTACACGAACGCGACACAGAGACACGTACGCTGTGCCGCTCGCCCATAAACCCGCGCTATCGATATCCGCTTTCATCTCCCGCGGCACTTCCCTTGCCGGGGAGGTATTGCAGGGGACGGTTAACTTTATCAATGGTACAGCTTAATGGGAGACTTAATGGGAGATATTATAGGCAGCTATATCAATGGTACAGCTTAATGGGGGATATTGCAGGGGACGTTTAACTTTATCAATGGTACAGCTTAATGGGAGACTTAATGGGAGATATTATAGGCAGCAACTTAATGGGAGATATTATAGGCAGCAACTTAATGGGAGATATTATAGGCAGCAACTTAATGGGAGATATTACAGGAAACGTTTAACTTTATCAATGGTGCAGCTTAATGGGAGATATTATAGGCAGCTATATCAATGGTACAGCTTAATGGGATATATTACAAGCAACGTTTAACTATATCGATGGTACAGCTTAATGGGAGACTTGATGGGAGATGTTATAGGCAACTATATTAATGGTACAGCTTAACGGGAGATATTATAGGCAATGTTTAACTGTATCTATGGTACAGCTTAATGGGAGATATTATAGGGAACGTTTAACTGTATCTATGGTGCAGCTTAATGGGAGACTTAATGGGAGATATTAGAGGCAACTTATTAATGGTACAGCTTAATGGGAGATATTACAAACAACATTTAACTATATGGAAACGCAACAATTTAGCAATGGGTAGTCGTAGGTGGGAAGGTCTGGATGCTGATAAGACCAACTCGAAGCGAAGTTTTGTCATATCGAGCTGATATCATTCCTCCGGACTTCGATGCCAGAGGGAGCGGCTGTGGCTTCGGCGTCGGTGGTAGCGGTAGCGGTGGCGGTAGCGGTGGTAGCGGTGGCGACGGCGGTGGTGGCGGTAGTAGCGGCGGCCACTCGAGATCCGATCGCAACGATAATGCACACGCAACGCCGAGGGGAAGATCAGTTGGGAGGTGGGAGGGGGTGAGGGAGGGGGAGGGGGGGAGGGGTGAGGGAGGGGTTGAGGGGGAGGACGGAAGGTGAAAAAACGCGTTCTACATTTCGTGGAGGTTGAATAAGTAGAAAGAAAGAGGAATGGAAAATTAGAGGTTGATAATTACGTATACATAGGCAAACACACTCGAACGCAAGGAATGATGCAATTAGAAATACAGATAGAAAGTAAATTGTAAAAAAAAAAAAAAAAAAAAAAAAATCCTGTACTTTGTTTATATGCTTATCTTTAGGAAGACAAATAGATAAGAAGGATGTGAGGGAGAGAGAGAGAGAAAAAGAGAGAGAGAGTGCGGGAGAGTGAGGGAAAGAGTTAATGAGAGCGAGAGAGAGAGAGAGAGAGAGAGAGAGAGAGAGAGAGAGAGAGAGAGAGAGAGAGAGAGAGAGAGAGAGAGAGAGAGAGAGAGAGAGAGAGAGAGAGAGAGAAAGAGAGAGAGAGAGAGAGAGAGAGAGAGAGAGAGAGAGAAAGAGAGAGAGAGAGAGAGAGAGAGAGAGAGAGAGAGAGAGAGAGAGAGAGAGAGAGAGAGAGAGAGAGAGAGAGAGAGAGAGAGAGAGAGAGAGAGAGAGAGAATGAGAGAGAGAGAGAGAGAGAGAGAGAGAGAGAGAGAGAGAGAGAGAGAGAGAGAGAGAGAGAGAGAGAGAGAGAGAGAGAGAGAGAGAAATAGAGAGACAGAAAGAGAAAGAGAGAGAAAAAGAAAGAAAGAGAAAAAGAAGGAAAGAGAGAGAGAGATTGAAAGATAATCAAGAGACAATCGAGAGCGAGAAAGAATAAAAAGAGAGAAAAAAAACAAAATCGAGAGAAAGAGAGAGAAAGGGGAGAGAAAAGCGAGTCCGAGGGAGGAAGTAAGGTCATGACCCCTTACCCCTGACCCCTTACCCCTTACCCCTTTCCCCTTACCCCACCCCTTCCTCCTCGACGACTCACCGAAGACACGCCGCCCACGAGTACTCCACTCCGTTGAGCACTCCTCCTCATCTTCACACATTGATCAGGAAACCACCCAGCTTTGCAACGCGCTATCTGGGCGTCTCCGAGTACCTCTACCTGACTCTTGACTGGCCTCGTTCGGCTTACCTCTCGCTCCAATGGTGTTCATGGATTGTTATTGAGTGGGAGGGAGTGGGAGTGGGAGTGGGAGTGGGAGTGGGAGGGGGAGGGGGAGTGGGAGTGGGAAGGGGGGGTGGGGGTGGGGATGGGAGTGGGAGTGGGGGTGGGAGTGGGAGTGGGAGGGGGAGGGGGAGTGGGGGTGGGAGTGGGAGTGGGAGTGGGAGTGGGGGTGGGAGAGGGAGGGGGAGGGGGAGAGGGAGTGGGAGTGGGATTGGAGGTGGGAGTGGGGAGGGGGAGGGGGAGTGGGAGTGGGAGTGGGGGTGGGGGTGGGAGGGGGAGTGGGAGTGGGAGGGGGAGTGGGAGTGGGAGTGGGAGTGGGAGGGGGAGTGGGAGTGGGAGTGGGAGTGGGAGTGGGAGAGGGAGTGGGAGTGGGAGTGGGAGTGGGAGTGGGAGGGGAGTGGGAGTGGGAGTGGGGGTGGGAGTGGGAGTGGGAGTGGGGGTGGGAGTGGGAGTGGGAGTGGGAGTGGGAAGGGGGAGGGGGAGTGGGAGTGGGAGTGGGGGTGGGGGTGGGAGAGGGAGTGGGGGTGGGGGTGGGAGAGGGAGTGGGGGTGGGAGAGGGAGGGGGGAGGGAGTGGGAGTGGGAGTGGGGAGGGAGAGGGAGTAGGAGTGGGAGTGGGAGAGGGAGAGGGAGTGGGGGTGGGAGAGGGAGTGGGAGAGGGAGTGGGAGAGGGAGTGGGAGTGGGAGTGGGAGTGGGAGTGGGAGAGGGAGAGGGAGTGGGAGAGGGAGAGGGAGAGGGAGAGGGAGTGGGAGTGGGAGTGGGAGTGGGAGTGGGAGTGGGAGAGGGAGTGGGAAAGGGAGTGGGAGTGGGAGTGGGAGTGGGAGTGGGAGTGGGAGTGGGAGTGGGAGTGGGAGTGGGAGTGGGAGTGGGAGTGGGAGTGGGAGTGGGAGTGGGAGTGGGAGTGGGAGTGGGAGGGGGAGTGGGAGTGGGAGTGGGAGTGGGAGGGGGAGTGGGAGAGGGAGAGGGGGGGGAGAGGGAGTGGGAGTGGGAGTGGGAGGGGGAGTGGGAGTGGGAGTGGGAGTGGGAGTGGGAGAGGGAGGGGGAGTGGGAGGGGGAGGGGGAGGGGGAAGGGAGTGTGGTGGGAGTGGGGTGGGAGTGGGAGTGGAGTGGAGAGAGGAGATTGAGAGAGATAGATATAGATATATATAGATAGATAGATAAAGAGAGAGAGAGAGAGAGAGAGAGAGAGAGAGAGAGAGAGAGCCAGAGAGAGAGAGATACTTTCTTAACAGAAAGGTTCACAGGACTGATTCGCCTGAGGACACACAACACTCGAGGGTGTCTGCCCCCCCCCCTGCCCCAGTCTCCCCACCACAATGACCAATACCACGTCACTAATCCAGTGCACTTGCAATTCGTCTATCTTGCAATAAAAGATTCAAGCTCAAACGGATTGATGTCCCCTGTCAACGCCATGACATGTTACTCTCTCTTTCTCTTTCTCTCTATTTTTCTTTCTCTCTCTCTCTGTCTTTCTGTCTCTCGCTCTCATTCTCTCTCTCTCTCTATCTTTCTTTCTCTCTCTCTCTCTCTCTCTCTCTCTCTCTCTCTCTCTCTCTCTCTCTCTCTCTCTCTCTCTCTCTCTCTCTCTCTCTCTCTCTCCCTCATCTATCCTCTCTATCTCTCGTTCTTTCTCTTCATCTCTTTTTTTCTCCCTGCCCCCCAGTCCATCCCTCTCCCCCCTCCCCCTTCCCTCCCCCTCCCTCCCCCCTCTTCTCGCCGCACATTCAACAAAACAAATGACTTTTACGTAAACCAACACAAAAGACCAATTACACAAACCAATCGAGAAAAAACAACAACAAAAAACAAAAAACAAAAAACAAAAAACAAAGAATATCTCTGGTATTCAGCGTAAGCAACAAACCCCCACCCCAACCTCCCCCACCCCACCACCCACCCTCACCCACCACCCACAACCCACCCTCACCCACCACCCAACCCCGCCCCCTTTTGCCATTCCCAAGTTCGAAATGAGATAGTGATGAAACGGGTGAGCGAGTGGGAGCGAGAGATATGGCCACACTCGCTCACTCGTCGGAAACAGCTGCCCGCCGCCCGTGAATGCCGGAGGGAAAGAGAGAGAGACGGCACACACGCACACACACACACGCATACACACACGCACACACGCACACACACGCACAGGCAGGTCGAGTGAGAGTAGTGTCAGCTGTGAATATAAACAAGGGACCTGATTGAAACGGAATGCTCACCTTACTCGGCCCGAGGGAGCCTTCTGGGGAGGGGGAGAGGGGGAGGGGGGAGAGGGGGGGAGGAGAGCTTTCTGGGGAGGGGGGAGAGGGGGGAGGAGCTTTCTGGGGAGGGGGAGGGGGAGAGAGGGGGAGAAGAGCTTTCTGGGGAGGGGAGGGAGGGAGGGGGAGAGAGGGGAGAAAGAGCTTTCCTGGGGGGAGGGAGGGGGGGAGAAGAGCTTTCTGGGGAGGGGAGGGGAGAGGGGGAGAAGAGCTTTCTGGGGAGGGAGGGAGGGAGGGGAGAGAGAGGGGAGAAGAGCTTTCTGGGAGGGAGGGAGGGGGAGAAGAGCTTTCTGGGGAGGGAGGGGAGGGGAGAAAGAGCTTTCTGGGGAGGGAGGGAGGGGAGAAAAGGCTTTCTGGGGGAGGGAGGGAGGGGGAGAAAGAGCTTTCTGGGGAGGGAGGGAGGGGGGAGAAGAGCTTTCTGGGGAGGGAGGGAGGGGGGAGAAGAGCTTTCTGGGGAGGGAGGGAGGGGGGAGAAGAGCTTTCTGGGGAGGGAGGGAGGGGGGAGAAGAGCTTTCTGGGGAGGGAGGGAGGGGGAGAAAGGAGCTTTCTGGGGAGAGGGGAGGGAGGGAGAAAAAGAGCTTTCTGGGGAGGGAGGGAGGGGGAGAAGAGCTTTCTGGGGAGAGAGGGGGAGGGAGGGGGAGAAAGAGCTTTCTGGGGAGGGAGGGGGAGAAAGAGCTTTCTGTGGAGGGAGGGAGGGGGGAGAAGAGCTTTCTGGGGATGGGGGTGGGGGATGGGGGAGGGGAGAAGAGCTTTCTGGGGACGGGTGGAGGATGGGGGTGGGGTAGGGGGGGTTGGAGGGGAGGGAGAAAGAGCTTGGAAGGGTGGAGGTAGGGGGAGGGGGGGAAAGGAGGAAGGAGGAGAGGTGGGGAGAGGAGATAGGAGATAGGAGAAGGAGGGGTGGGGGGAAGAGTGGAAGGAGGGGAGAGATTTGGGAGTGGGGAGGAGCGGGGGGGAAGAGAGGTTAAGGAGAGATAGGGAGAGGGGAGAAAAAGGGGGAGGGAGGGAAAGGGGAGAAAAGGGGGGGGAAGAGAGATGATGATTTGGGGAAGAGGGGAGGGGAGGGGGGAACAGAGATGAGAAAGAGGAGGAGAGGAGATAGAAAGATAGGGAAGCTGAGGGAAGAAGGAGGAAAAGAGGAGTGGAAGGAGGAAAGGAGAGGAGAAACCGAGCTGGAGATGGCAAGGAGAGATAAGATAAAAATAAAGGAAAGGAATAAGATAGGGAGAGGAGTAAAAACGAGAGGCCAGATAAGGAGAGGGGGATTGGAGGGTAGGGGAGGGGGAGGGGGTGAAGGACCTCTGGAGATGAACAAGAGTCGGCAAGGAGGCTTTGGAGGATCTTAAAATGCAAAGGACCTTTATGCCAAGGACATGCTCGGGTCCATGACACAAAAAGTGAAGTTTAGGAAGACAAAGGAAAGCTTTTCGGCGTCGTATCAGGAAATGGTTCCAGTGCAAAGGGGTTACGTAATCTGTTAAACGTATTTATTTTAAGTTAAATACTAAGAAATAACATCATAGTATTAGTATAAAGACTTATTTAAGATGCACGTACACTCTCACTTACAAGGGGAAGTAAACACACACACACACACACACACACACACACACACACACAAACAGACCCCCCCCCACACACACACCCACACACCCTGACACACCCACCCACATACCCCATACCCACCCACATACCCCCCGACCCCAACCCTCAAACAATCCCCCCTTCCCCCCACCGAACCTCCCACTCCATCCCCCTCCCACCCCATTCCCACCCCACCCCCACCCCACCCCCACCCCCACAGGCACACGTTTCCCCAGAACTTCCGAAGTGAAAGGCCCTTCCGATAAGGTCCTGATTGAGGACGAGCTCCTCCTAACTTCAGCTCGAGAAAGTTGTCGACGAGGACCTAGGTCTCGTCACTATCAATGAATGTCGGCTGGGCTGGTTGATGCTTGTTTATGTTTACGTTTGGCGAGAGAGAGGGAGAGAGAGAGGGAGGGAGGGAGGGAGGGAGGGAGGGAGGGAGGGAGGGAGAGAGAGAGAGAGAGAGAGAGAGAGAGAGAGAGAGAGAGAGAGAAAGAGAGAGAGAGAGAGAGAGAGAGAGAGAGAAAGAAAGAGAGAGAGTGAGACCTTATGACCTCATCCTACCCCTCCTCCAACTCCTGCCTGCCCCCCCTTCTCCCCCTCGTCCTAGCCTCCAAGTTTCTCTTCTCCCTTTTCCCTTAGTTTCCTTTCTATCTTTATCCCGTCCATTCTCCTATGTTGTTTTTCCCGCCCTTATTCCTCTTCTTCCTTAGACTCAATTTCTTTAGTCTACGTTCCATCTACTCTTACTTCCGTTTTTGAATCTTGCGCAGACTACTTCCTCCTTTTCTACTTCCGTTTTCTCTCCTACGTTTCGTCTGCTATCTTCAGTCTCTTACTCGTTTCTACTTTCGCTAATTCGTTTTTTTCCTAATTCTATTAATCTTACTTTTTATTGTTTTCCCTTTCTCCTTTCTTCTCTATTCCTTTTCTTTATCTCCCTTGTTATCTCATTTACCTTATTTCCCACGTACTTGCTTTCCTCCTATTACCCCCCCCCCCCACCTTCTCTTCCACCCTAACCCCTATTCGGCAATTTCTCTCCTAGGTAGAAAGAGAGAGAGAGAGGGAAAGGGAGAGGGGGGGAGATAGAGGGAGAGGGAGAGGGAGATGGAGAAAGAGAGAGAGAGGGAGAGGGAGAAGGAGAGGGAGAGGGAGAGGGAGAGGGAGAGGGAGAGGGAGAGGGAGAGGGAGAGGGAGAGGGAGAGGGAGAGGGAGAGGGAGAGGGAGTGGGAGAGGGAGAGAGAGAGAGAGAAAGAGAGAAAGAAACAGAGAGAGAGCGAAAGAGAGAGAGAGAGAGAGGTTGGAAGAAAGAGTGAGAGAGAGCGAGAGAGAGAGAGAGAGAGAGAAGAAAGAGTGATAAAACACAAATAGAGGAAAGAGCATTGACGCCAAAGAGCCATACATTTGATGAGGCGCCCATAATTACATATTGTGTCGAGACTTTAATTGAATCTGAATTGTGTGCCAGGGTGTTAACGGAAGGCTGAGGAACTCTCTCTCTCTCTCTCTCTCTCTCTCTCTCTCTCACTCTCTCTCTCACTCTCTCTCTCTCTCTCTCTCTCTCTCTCTCTCTCTCTCTCTCTCTCTCTCTCTCTCTCTCTCTCTCTCTCTCTCTCTCTCTCTCTCTCTCTTTCTATCTTCCTTCCTTATTCCCATTCTCATTCTTACTTCTCCTCTCATTCTCTTTTATCTCCCCCCTATCACTCTCTTTCTCTCTCTCTCTCTCTTTCTCTTTCTCTCTTTCTATCTTTCTTCCTTATTCTCATTCTTACTTCTCCTCTCATTCCCTTTAATCCCCCCCCTCTCTCTCTCTCTCTCACAAACACACACACTCACACACACACACCCTGTAAGGCACTGATATTGCATATCATGTGATCAAAGGCACTGATTATGCTCTACTATTTAATTCCCTATTATATACCATTAGTCAATCGTGACCTGCCACTTCCTGCTCCCTATGTCTGCTTCCTGCAGCTTCCCTGGCAGTTGGGTTTCCTTCCAGAGACCCTGAGGCGTTGAAAGCAACTCAAGATTCGTACTTAGGATGGACACAGGATAGATCAGATAGAGACAGGGGACAGGCAGAGAGAAGAACAGGCAGAGTGAACAGCTTGATCTGTTAGACCATGGCACGTGAACGCCTGTCTGTCTGTCTGTCTGTCTGTCTGTCTTATCCATCGGTTGTAAGGGGCGAAGCTAGTGGATCATAATGTCTGGCAGATAGAGGCTCACAGCAAGGGCAT
>BOPN01001682.1:142500-145000 GCA_017312705.2 Penaeus japonicus | reverse complement strand
CCTCCGTACGCCCATGGAGTGTTTATGGAAGGGTTTTAAGTTGTAGAGATAAGAGAGGGCGGTGATGAGCGTCTGTGGGCGGCGAAAATGGGCGGCTATAGCAGGATATCTGTCTATCTGTCTGTCTGTCTGTCTGTCTGTCTGTCTGTCTGTCTGTCTGTCTCTCTCTCACTCTCTCAAGCTTAAAGAGAACGTCAGAAAGGGTATAGTTGTCTACCGGTAGGCTAGTGTTTGTAGCAGAGCGTGGGCGTGTGAGAGAGCGCGAGGGCGTGGGGGCGGCGAAATGAGAGAAAAAGAGAGAAAATGAGGGAAAGAGAGAAAGAAGGAGCGAGCGAAGGAGGAAGGGAGTGAGGGAAAGAGAGATAGATAGATAGATAGATAGATAGATAAATAAAGATAAAGAGAGAGAACGTGCAGAGTCATGTTGCTCGCGTGTATTCATGACTGATTACTCCCCCATCGATTATCTTCATCGTTATAAAAATAATAATAATAAAAAAAGGAGCTTCGGGGAAACTATAAATCTATTTTCTCTCCCCCTCTTCGATCCTCCAAGTAATCCTATGTTTTATGAGATCCTGTTTATCTATTCTCTTTCCTTTTTCTCACAAACGTATACACGAAGACACAAGCATGAACACATACACGTATGTGCGCTCAAAAACACATACACATATTCATGCGCACATACACATACATGCATTCACACACACACACACACACACACACACAGCATCATTCACTCTTTCCTATCTACATCCTTTCCTCTTCCATCTTTATCCATCTATCCTTTCCATCTATCTCTCCAATTCCTTTTGAATCTCCCACCCCCTTAACCCCTCTCCTATCCCCCACCCCCACCCCCCCACCCCCAACCTCCACACGTTCCTTTCGTGTCTAAAGAAAACCTTGCATGATTCAACCCCTTGACTTCCAGGCATGCACATGACATCCAGAGGGGAAGGGAGGGGAAGGGAGGGGAAGGGAGGGGAGGGGAGGGGAGGGGAAGGGAGGGGAAGGAAGGGGTGAAGGGAGGGGAGGAGATGGAGGGAAAGGGAGGGGAAGGGAGGGGAAGGAAGGGGTGAAGAAAGGTTAGGGTAAGAAAGGGAGGGAGGGGGAGGGGGAGGGATAGGGAGAGGGGACGAAAGGTTAGGGTAAGAAAGGGAGGGAGGAGAAGGGGGGGGAGGGGAAGAAAGGTTAGGGTAAGAAAGGGAGGGAGAGGAGGGGGGGATAGGGGAGGGGAAGAAAGGTTAGGGTAAGAAAGGGAGAGGAGAGAAGCGGGGGGTGGAGGGGGGCGGAGGAGGTAAGGTCACAATGAGAGAGGAAGGTCATGAGGGAACAGACATGACATGAGGAAAGCAGAGTGTTCTACGTCTAGTGATGGTCGCCCTTTCACATTATTGCAGCAGGATGATCAATAGGATTGCAGTGATAAAATCATTCTTCTTTTTTATTGCTATTTTACGGTTTTCATATTTTCGTTGTTCCCGCGTTCGTATCCAATATTGTCGCTGATGCACTGTCAATTGTTGTTGTTGTTGTTAAGTCAGTCATAATCATTATCACATTTATCGTGTTTTTATTGTTACGTCATTCATAATCATTATCTTTATCGTATTATTGTAGTTAAGTCATTCATAATCATTATCACCTTCATCGTATTATTGTTGTTAATTCGTTCATAATCATTATCTTTATCGTATTATCACCTTTATCGTGTTATTGTTGTTAATTCGTTCATAATCATTATTAATTAACTTTATCGTGATTGCCAACACCAGTTCGAGATGTTGATGGTTGATGGTCCTCAGCTGTTGCATAACCAGGCAATTCTGGAGGATATTAATTCGAGGAAAAATACACACAGTCTCTATCGGCGCAACATGTCTCTCCCTTTGGTACGTCAACAACCTTGACATGTGACTTCGAGGGGGTAACTGATTCATTTCTTTTGAATCAAAGATTTGGGGATAAACCTATCTTACAGTCATGAATCCCTCTTCTCGCATCATGCCTTTGACAAGTTTAAATGCCATGGTGATTTTTATAAGTGTGATAAAAATTCTCTCCAAATTAAGAATTCTGTTACTCGAGGTATTCTGTTACTCCATCAAGTAACTCATTCTGGATGTAAGTCTCAGCAAATATGCCTCGTTATGCGAGCATTACTACTTAACTGCCTCGTTTAACTCGTTTAACTCTACTGATAAAAGTTTAGTGGAGAGTCTGCCATGAAAAATTTACGCGGGGGGGGGGGGGATGGTGTTACTCGAAACCTGGTGCTCGCAGGGAATAAGTGGGTACACGATCTACTTCCGTTGATGTGGGTACATTAGACGGATGATTTCATCTACTTTGGAATCCGGTCCGTCGAATTAACTAATTCTGTATCGAATCCTTTGAGGTTTATCAGACTATTTTCCATGATAGCCTTTTTCGCGAAAAGGAGGATGAGAAAGAGGAGGTGATGGTGGTGGCGGTGTTGCAAGAAGAAGAAGAG
>BOPN01001682.1:105000-110000 GCA_017312705.2 Penaeus japonicus | reverse complement strand
AAGAGAGAGAACGAAAAGAGAAGGAGAGAGCAAAGAACAGGGCAGAGGAAGGGGAGCGAGGGGAGACGGTGCCTTCAGAGCGGACGCAAGACAAGACAACACGCAAGAAAGCATAGGATGGATGGTGATAGATTTGACCTCAGAGCACGCGAGGTCGAGGCAAGATGTCGCAGGCGGTAGGAAAAGGGAGGGGGGGGGGGGGGGGAAGGGGGAAGGGGAGGTGTGAGGGGAAAGGGGAGGTGTGAGGGGAAAGGGGAGGGGAGGTGTGAGGGGAAAGGGGAGGGTGTGAGGGGAAAGGGAAGGGGAAGTGTGAGGGGAAAGGGGAGGCGTGAGGGGATAGGGGAAGGGGGAGGGGAAAGGGAGGGTGTGAGGGGAAAGGGGATGTTTGAGGGGAAAGGGGCGGTGTGAGGGGAAAGGGGAGGTGTGAGGGAAACAGGGGATGAGGGGAAAGGGAAGTGAGGGGAAAGGGAAGTGAGGGAAAGGGGAGGTGAGGGGAAAGGGAAGTGAGGGAAAGGGGAGGTGAGGGGAAAGGGGAGGTGAGGGGAAAGGGGTGTGTGAGGGGAAAGGGGGGGAGATGAGGGGGAATGGTGTGAGGGGAAAGGGAAGATGGTGGGAAGGGAAGGTGAGGTGAAAGGGGGGAATGAGGATTAAGGGTGAGGGAGTGGGGTGAGGATAAGGGGTTAGGGGAAAGGGAGGGGGATGAGTGGTGAGAGGAAGAGGTGGGTGGGTGATGGGTAGGATGAAGAGAGAGGGAGAAAATAGGTGAGGGAAAGACGAGGGGAATAGAAATGGGCGAAGGAAGTTGCGAAATGTGGGACACGTGAAATGGGAATAGGGAAAAATGGGAGTGAGAGAGAGTGAGAGACAGAGAAAGAAAAAGAAAGAGAAAGAGAAAGAGAAAGAAAGAAAGAAAGAAAGAAAGAAAGAGAAAGAAAGAAAGAAAGAAAGAGAAAGAAAAAAAGAAAGAGAGAAAAAGAAAGAAAGAGAGAGATAAAAAGAGGAAGAGAAAGAGTAGGGGAAAGAGAAACAAACATCAAAATGAAAAGTGGGAAAAAAGAAAAGGAAAATAGATAGAGAAAGAGAAAGAGAAAAGATAGAATGAGAAAGGAGTGAGAAAAAGATCCTCCTCAACTTTCCCATCTAAATCTTTTTCTCCCTCTTCCTTTCCCTCTCTCACATCCTCTACCTCGCCCTCACCCTCACCCTCACCCTCACCCTCACCCTCACCCTCACCCTCGCTCTCCCCCTCCCCCTCCCCCTCCACCTCCCCCTCCTCCTCCTCCTCCCCTTCCCCCTCCCCCTCCCCCTCTCCCTCCCCCTTACCCTCCCCCCTCCCCCTCCTCCTCCACCTCCACCTCCCTCCCCCTCTCCCTCTCCCCCTCCCCCTCACCCTTACCCTCACCCTCACCCTCACCTCCCCCTCCCCCTCCCCCTCTCCCTCCCCCACTCCCTTAAATCAGCAAAAGCGCGTAATAAAAGGAGTTCGAAAGTCGCTTTTAAAGCAATCCAGAATGAACTTCCAAGCACCGACCAAGTTGACGGAGGTGAATGAGTGGCGAGGGAAGGTCAGCCTTCAGTGGCCGTCTGACGTAAGTGGCTAAGGGGGTTGGGGGTGCCGGGGAGGGGGGGTGAGGTGAGAGAGGATGTGGGGGGGGGGGGAATGAAGCGTAGGGGGGTCTTAGGAGAGGGAGGGAGGGAGGGAAGGAGGGAGGGAGGGAGGGAGGGAGGGAGGGAGGGAGGGAGGGAGAGAGAGGGAGAGAGAGAGAGAGAGAGAGAGAGAGAGAGAGAGAGAGAGAGAGAGAGAGAGAGAGAGAGAGAGAGAGAGAGAGAGAGAGAGAGAGAGAGAGAGAGAGAGAGAGAGAGAGAGAGAGAGTGAGAGAGTGAGAGAGTGAGAGAGAGAGAGAGAGAGAGAGAGAGAGAGAGAGAGAGAAAGAAAGAAAGAAAGAAAGAAAGAAAGAAAGAAAGAAAGAGAGAGAGAAGGGGGGGGGGGATAGGGAGAGAAAAAGAAAGGGGGAATCAGAAAGGGGAGAAACAGAGAGAAGAAAAGAGAGAGGGGAGGACAAAGAGTGGAGAAACAAAAACGAAAAGAGAGCGGGATACAGAGAGAGGAGAAACATAGAGAGAAAAGGAGAGGAGGAGACAGAGAGGGGAGAAACAGAGAGAGAAAAAGAGTAGGGAAGACAGAGAGGGGGGAAACAAAGAAAGAAAAAGAGAGGAAAATAGAGAGGAAGAAAGAATGGGACAAAACAGAGAGATGAAGGGAGAAGAAAGGCAAGAGACAGAGAGAAGGAGAGACAGAAAGGAAGAAGACAAATAAAAAGAAGAAGAAGAAGAAGAAGAAGAAGAAGAAGAAGAAGAAGAAGAAGAAGAAAAAGAAGAAGAAAAAAAAAAGTAGAAAAAAAAAAGAGAAAATGAGAAGAGAGAGAACGAAAAGAAAAAATGAGAAGAGAGAGAACGAAAAGAGAAGGAGAGAGCAAAGAACACGGCAGAGGAAGGGGAGCGAGGGGAGACGGTGCCTTCAGAGCGGACGCAAGACAAGACAACACGCAAGAAAGCATAGGATGGATGGTGATAGATTTGACCTCACAGCACGCGAGGTCGAGGCAGGATGTCGCAGGCGGTAGGAAAAGGGGGGGGGGTGGTGAGGGGAAAGGGGGTGATGTGAGGGGAAAGGGGAAGGAGGAGGGGAAAAAGGAGGTGAGGGGAAAAGGGGAGATTTGAGGGGAAAGGGCGGAGGTGAGGGGAAAGGGGTGAGGGAGTGGGATGAGGATAAGGGGTGAGGGGAAAGGGAGGGGGGTGAGTGGTGAGAGGAAGAGGTGGGTGGGTGATGGGTAGGATGAAGAGAGAGGGAAAAAATAGGTGAGGGAAAGACGAGGGGAATAGAAATGGACGAAGGAAGTTGCGAAATGTGGGACACGTGAAATGGGAATAGGGAAAAATGGGAGCGAGAGTGAGAGACAGAGACAGAGAAAGAGAAAGAGAAAGAGAAAGAGAAAGAGAAAGAGAAAGAGAAAGAGAAAGAGAAAGAGAAAGAGAAAGAGAAAGAAAAAAAGAAAGAGAGAAAAAGAAAAGGAAAATAGATAGAGAAAGAGAAAATATAGAATGAGAAAGGAGTGTGAGAAAGATCCTCAACTTTCCCATCTAAATCTTTCTCTCCCTCTTCCTTTCCCTTTCCCTCTCCCTCTCCCTCTCCGTCTCCCTCTTCCTCTCCCTCTCCCTCTCCCTCACCCTCTCCCTCCCCCTCCCCCTCTCCCTTTACCTCGCCCCCTCCCTCTCCCTCCTTCCCTCCCTCCCCCTCTCCCTCCCCCTCCCCTCCCCCTCCCTCCTCCCCCTCCCCCTCACCCCACCCTCACCCTCCCCTCCCTCCCCTCCCTCTCCCTCCCTCCCCTCCCCTCCCCCTTCCCCATCCCCTCCTCTCTCCTCCCCTCCTCCTCCTCCTCCCGCCCTCCTTTCCTCCCCTCCCCTCACTCCTCTCCTCACTCCTCCCCCCCCTTCCCTTCCTCCCCTTCCCCCTCCTCTCCCTCTCCCTCAAATCAGCAAAAGCGCGTAATAAAAGGAGTTCGAAAGTCGCTTTTAAAGCAATCCGGGAAGAGATTCCAAGCACCGGCCAAGTTGCCGGAGGTGAATGAGTGGCGAGGGAAGGTCAGCCTTCAATGGCCATCGGACGTAAGTGGCCAAGGGGTTGGGGGTGCCGGGGGGAGGGGGTGAGAGAGAGGATGGCGGGGGGGGGGAATGAAGCGTAGGGGGGATCCTAGGAGAGGGAGGGAGGAGGGAGGGAAGGAGGGAGGGAGGGAGGGAGGGAGGGAGGGAGGGAGGGAGGGGTGAGAGAGTGAGAGAGAGAGAGAGAGAGAGAGAGAGAGAGAGAGAGAGAGAGAGAGAGAGAGAGAGAGAGAGAGAGAGAGAGAGAGAGAGAGAGAGAGAGAGAGAGAGAAAAAAGAGGAAGGGGAGAGGAGGTCTTAAGAGAGAGAGAGAGAGGGAGAGACAGAGAAGAGGAAGGGGAGAGGAGGTCTTAAAAGAGAGAGAAAGTGGGAGAAGGAGGGGGGAGGAGTTGAGAGGGGAGAGGGGGAGGAACTGAGCTGAGATAAAAGAGGGAAGGAAGAGAACTGAAAGGAGTGGAGGAGAGGGATGAGCTGAGGGGAAAAAAGGGAAGGAAGGAAGCTTGAGAGGGGAGAGGGAGAAAGGTAGAGGGTGGGGGGGTTAAGGAGGGGTATGGAGAGGCGACTTCCGGGGATGGAGTAGGGGGTAGGGGGGGGGGGGGGGGGTTGAAGGGGAGGTGTCAGGCACAAGCATACTCGAAGGCAGACGAAGACAAAGACACACAAAGGAACGAACAAGAGAGGGTTCAGAAGGAGGGGAAGAGGAGGAGGAGAGAATGAAAGAAGAAGTGAGAGAAAGAGAGAGATACGGAACGTGTGCTTAAGAGGTTCAAGTCTCTGTCTCACTCTCAGTAATCTTCCTTCATTCCTGCTCTCCAGTTCTTTCTTTCACTCTTTTCTCATTTTTCCTCTCTCTCTCTCTTCCTCCCTCGCTCCCTCCCTCTCATTCTTTCTCTCTCTCTCTCTCTTCCTCCCTTCCCTCCCTCTCATTCTTCTTCTCTCTCTCTCCTTCTCTCTCTGTATCTCTCTCTCTCTCACCCTCCCTTCCTCCCTCCCTCCCTCCTTCCCTCCCTACCTCCCCCCCCCTCTCTCTCTCTCTTTCTGACCCCTATCCAATCCTTTGGACTTCCCACACCGGTATTTCTTCCATTTTTTTCTTCTTTCTTTTCGTATCATTCCATTTAATCATCATAACCATGATCGTATTTTTTTTTTGTCATTTCAATTCCTTCATTTTTATCTTCCACTCTCCTTTTTCTCCTATTGTCTTGTCCCTATTAGCTCACTTTCTTTCCATCCTTCTATCTTCTCCCATGACGTGAAAGCAGTGGGAGGAGGAGGAGGAGGAGGAGGAGGAGGAGGAGGAGGAGGAGGAGGAGGAGGAGGAGGAGGAGGAGGAGGAGG
>BOPN01001682.1:47500-50000 GCA_017312705.2 Penaeus japonicus | reverse complement strand
AGGTAGTCAGCCAGATGTACAGTTTTCCTCTCCAATAAGTCGGTTAGAAATTATTCACTCAAAAGTCTGCCAGAATTTATTCAACGCAAAATCCAGTCAAAGATTTTTCACTCAAAAGTCCTTCAAAGATTATTCACCGGAAACTCGACCAAGAATCATTCACTCGAAAAATCAAAGCCCAAAGACTATTCACCCTAAAAAAAAGCTCAACCAAAATAACCCCCTCCCCGCTAAAAAAAAAAAAAATAATAATAATAAAATAAAAATCAAACCAAAAATGAAAACTCAAAGCCCAAAGACTATTCACCCTCAAAAAAACAAAAAACAAAACAACAAGAACAACAACAACAACAACCAAAAACCACCTCCCCACCCCGCCAAAAAAAAAAAAAAAAAAAAAAAAAAAAAAAAAAATGGGTTTGTGTTGGAATCTTAGGTGTTTAAGCTATTATCCTGACTGTACCGAATTTAGGACAAGTAAAATTCACGGATTTCACGAACAACAGGTGACCCCTACCCCTGCCTGTATTCACCGCTATAGGTAGTATCCGTTTTAAAATTTTAAAATGTAGGATATAGGATGAGTTTTAGTTCCCTTCTGACACACTACAACGACACCCATTATCATCCCTATTAGCCTACAAATATCATTGAGTTTATTGATAACTTCATTACGTCATAGTCATAGCTCAGTCACACAATCTTTTCACTGCTCTCGTTCCTTGACGCCAAAGGAATGCGGAGAATGGCATATTCCTCTGAAAATCAATGGGACTGATTGAGCCCACGTTGCAAACAGGGATAAGCCAGGGTATGGGTGCTAAAGACAATGGTTACCCCAATATATATATATATATATGTACACACACACACACACACACCCTACCCACTCCCCTCTCACCATACCCACTCCACCCCTCCCACTCCCCTCTCACCCTACCCACCCCACTCCACCCCTCCCACTCACTCACCCACCCCCACTCCTGCCATATCCTCCAACCCCCCTCTCACTCACTCCCTCCCTCACCTATATATATATATATATATATATATATATATATATATATATATATATATATAAAAGGAAGAGTGAGTGAGTAAGTGAGTGAGTGAGTGAGTAAGTGCGTGAGTGAGAGAGAGAGAGAGAGAGAGAGAGAGAGAGAGAGAGAGAGAGAGAGAGAGAGAGAGAGAGAGAGAGAGAGAGAGAGAGAGAGAGAGAGAGAGAGCGACCGACCGACCGACCGACTGACAGAAAGACAGATAGATAAATAGAGATAGAGAAATGGTAACACTCATATACCACCTCCCCCCAAAAAAAAAAAAAAAAAAAAACACATCCATATACAAAACCCACAAGCGCACACAGACATGCAATGATGCCATCATTCTGTGCAGTGTCTATGCCCAACTTGTGATATATAACCACACATGTTCTTGTCACGCTGGCCATTACAGTATTGTGCACACGCTTGCTGGTTACATTTGGTGGATGGATGCGGATGTTTGTTGCAATTGCGAAATGCATTTGGACCCATACTTTGAGCGAAAGCAATACCTGTCTCTATCAGCGATAAAAAAGGAATGCAAAGTATAATCATCGTAATTTCATGGGATTGATCACAAGGATTGGATCGGCGTCAGAAATTGATCAGTCACCCTCGATTAAGAAATTCCAAACCGAATTGCCAAATGATCGATGAGAAAATACAAAAAAGATGATGATGATAATAATAATAATGATAAAAAGGAAGAGAAAATACAAAAAAGATGATGATAATAATAATAATGATAAAAAGGAAGAGAAAATACAAAAAGATGATGATAATAATAATAATAATGATAAAAAAGGCTTTTTCGGAAATCTAGCGGAATTCTGGGTCTTAAATCCTTTTCTTTCGCGCAAATGTTCAGATTGGTCGCTTTTCTTCTTTCTCAAGAGCTCAGGTGGGAGACGAAGAGGAAGAAAGAAAGGAAAGAAGATGAGAAATAGGACAAAGGAGGAGAGGGGGAGGGGAGGAGGTGAGGAGGGGAGGGAAGAGAAAAGAGAATAACGACGTCAGTATTAAGTGAGGAACCTGTTTTTTTATCTTATATTTATTTTTATTTATTATTATTATTATTATTATTATTATTATTATCATCATCATTGTTATTATTATTATTATTATTATTATTATTATTTATTATTATTATTATTTTTTTTTTTTGGGGGGGGGGAGAGTCTAGAGGAAATACTCTTCGGTTGAGTGTTTCCATGCAGGTGTAATTGTCTAGCAAAATGTTCCGGTTATTGTTATTACTGTGATAACCATTGTTGTTATCAATATTAGCGTCACCGTTATTCCTTGTACTATTCATATCATTACCATTGTTGTGAATATAATCACAAGCATCATTAGTGTTTGTTTGTTCCATATTTTCATTAGTGGGAACCATTATCTTGATTGCAAGCATTATAGATGTTGTTGTTACACTTATTATTAATAATATAGTTATGATT
>BOPN01001682.1:0-5000 GCA_017312705.2 Penaeus japonicus | reverse complement strand
TAACCAATGCGGTGATGTGTGGGGATAAGATCGCCATCTGCTACACAGCTCCCTACCGAGTGAGGGCAGCGGGGCTGGTTGCATAGAGTACGACAGTCCCTGTGGGTTTCAGACATATCTGAAAGGAAATAACCAGTGGCCAGTATGGGAGTTCCTCTCATGTGTATATATGTGCATATCAACATATGATCATATACTCAAGGAAATCCAAATAAGGGGAATCAATGGGTTGTACTTACAGGTAGTTACTGTTGTAGATGCTACTGTTTTTGTTAGAGTGTAGCGTGCTTGATATAAGTGGGTTTCACTCTATGTATAGTGAGTATCTTGTTGGTGCGCACAATAACCTTGAAAGGACTGTCGTACTTCTGGCTGAGGGGAAGCTTTGTTCTGTTCCTCAGCACTATTTTCGAGCAGTCCTATAAGTCTCGGGGCATGTAGATGATGCTGCTGCGAGTTGCTCTGGGAAGTCATGCTTGTACAGACTCCATGCAGGTCCTTAACTCTCTGACAAAAGCTCTGGTTGTTTGAACCCTGCGGTGGAGTGACGAGATCCACTGGCAGGGAAAGTGTTGTGCCATGGACCAGTTTCTCTAGCATGCACTACAGGTCTTGCTTGAATGAAGTCCTGAAGCTAAGGAGTGCGAGTGGAAGCTGGTCTCAGCAGTCTATCCCTGCTCTGATGAGGGATTTCAGCTGGTGGTGAAGGCACTCTACCATGCCATTCACTTTTGGGTGGTAGATGCAGATGCGACAAGAGCCGAGAGTGCAAGTGAGTGATTGAAGAGACTGGACTCGAATTGGGGGCCTCTGTCTGTTGTGATGGTGTCAGGGCCTCGAAATACGTGATACCCACATGGAAATGTACGCCTTTGCTTCTGAATCTGCTGTTATGTCCCTCAGTGACACTGCCTTCTGGCTACCTAGCAAAGTGGTTTATCATCGTGAAAACGTAAGGGAATGACTGATCTATCGGTAGTGGTCTCTCGATGTGGATGTGTTAGAAGCGCCTGCTTGGGAGAGGGAGAGCAGTGGCAAACACTCTGGTATGGCGTGTCACCTTTGAGCGCTGGCAATGCAAACAAGTGCAGCTCTATTTCCTAATGCTGGAGTTGATGCCAGGCCACACAACCTTACTGGTGATGAGCCTATGTTTGGCATTAACTTTCTCCAGAGGGAGGTGGTATATATGGCCATGGGATGGGTTTCGTTGTATCACATTCGACCATGATGTTATCTGTGAGTGTGAGTGGGTGAAGGTGAAGTGACGTGGAATCGCGGACACTTTGGAGTGTAACATCCTTGTATTACTCTGCTGTGACCTCTGCGAAGTCGATCGGATTGTTTTGCAGTATGGTGCTTGCAATCACTATCTTAGAGAGTGCGTCTGCTGCCTACTTATCCTCTCCCTTAATATGGCGAATATTGGAGAATTGGGAAATGAGATCCAGTTTTGCCTCGGCACCCTAGATCTTAACTCGTAAATGAGAGGCTTATGGTCCGTAAGGATATGGAACCTGTGACCTTCTACCTCGCTCTATGTCAAGGTATGCAGCTAGGTACTCCCTATGGAATGCCGAGTACTTGCGTTCCCTCGGTTGAAGAGTTTTTGAGAAGAATCCAAGAATCCAACCCTGGCTGTTAACATACTGCTACAGGACGGTGCCGATGGTCGTGTCTGAAGCGTCAACGATGATGCTTGTGGGGACCTTTGAGTGTGGATGAATGAGGGAAGAGGTAGTGGACAGGGGCCTTGCAGTTTTCAAATGCCACGAGAGTTGCGTCGGTCCATTCGATATCCTTCTGGTGCTCTCCTTTTCTTGTCAACATTAGTATGTTGTTGAGTGGTGCCATTAATTGTGCATCCTGCGGGAGGAATCTTTTATAGTAATACATCCTGCCAAAAAATCGTTATACCTTGCATTGCACCTTTGGTGGTGGGAACTTCTGGATGATGTCGACCTTTGATCTGTCAGGGATGATGCCTATGGCGCTGATGGTGTGACCAAGGGAGGTCAGCAACTGTACTCCGAATTTGCACTTATCCGGGTTAATGTCAATGCCGAAGTCGGAAAATTGTCTGAACAGGTCTTTAAGGTGTTGCTTGTGAAAGTCATCTGTACTCACTACAATGACATCAATGTAAACTAAAGGTGTTGCTGAAGCCCTGGGTTTCTTCGTCCATGAAATGCTAGAACGACTGGGCAATGTTACACAGTACATGTAAGATGTAGTCAAATTCCGCCTTAGCCTCTAGATAGCGTTCCTGTTTTAAGCGTCTCGGACAAGTAACGACAAGTATGTCCTTTGTTCTAATTTAGTGCTTTATTGGGTGGAGCGGTGATTTTTGTTGTCACTAGGAGTAGAGTGCAGAGATATTGTGAAAGGTATCAGTCGGGTACTGTTTGCACACTGAAGAGTTTGTAGTCCTCACATGGTGTCAATCTGCCTTTCTTTTTAACCATGTGAAGTAGAGATGCCCACATGCTACTGGATTTTCGCACATATCCAAGCTTTTCCATGAAATAAAATTCTGCCTTAGCCTCTAGATAGCGCATTCCCATTTCAGGCATCTCGTGTGAGTTACGACAGGTGTTTTCCTTTATTCTGATATGTTGCTATATTGAGTGGAGTGATGACTTATTGTTGTTACTACGAGTGGAGAGAGACGCTGTGACAGCACACATGGATTCCCCTGCTTTGTTTATCTTTCATTGTTTGATATCTGGGGTAGGCGCCGTACGCTCTACAAGGCGTTGCAGGATACTTGGCTATCGCGCCGTCTTATCAGGTCCAGGCGGCGTGGAGGAAAGATTCTGGTGATTAGGCCGGCATGGAGAGCACAGTTGTCGCCGGGGGGGGAGGGGGGGTGGGAGCATCACCGAGGGGTTGGAGGGGGGGGGGTTGATGTCTTGGTGGTAGCAGTACGGCACTGAGATATTTCTGTAACTGTAGATTTATTGTGGTTTGGATATCTTTGCAGTGCTTGTGATAATCGAAAAAAAAAAAACCGATTGTTGCATTGTATTGAATTGATGCAGCCATAGTGATTTGGTGTGGTGAACAGTCTGTCAAGGGCGTTCTGCAGCAGGGCTGATGTGAAAGGGCAATCTAGTGGTGAGTGTGCTATTTATGTAATCATTGGTAAGACCTTGGTTGGTATTATCAAGGAGACGTCATATGCAGTGTAGAAACTGAGAGGGGGCTTAGATCCTGTAGATCGCCTGTCTTCAGGAAGGAGGTAAGTGTTTCCATATGACCTGGCGTCGCATTTTCCAAGATGGCTTTTTTTGTATTATTATTATTATCATTATTATTATTATTGTTATTATTATTATTATTATTATTATCATTTTTTTTTTTTTAAGCTAAGAATACTTGTCGGATCTTCAACTAGGTCTACCACAGAGGTCATGACGTTCGTTCGGGGACAGACATTGCACAAGCTGGCTGCACTACTCCTCAGGGCATAATATGTTCCGAGAGTTGAGCGCCAGTTTGACCTGTATAAACCAGGCTTTTAGGTCATGCATGTTGCACTCTGAAAAAGGGTAGGAGGGTCTGCTATAGTACTAGAAACTGGATATACGGGCGGGATTGCCTCTCCGTCGGTTGGCTTGAGAGTGACCTGAGGGCGTGGGATGGGTGAGGGGGAGCGGTTACACGGGCTGTTGTGTTAGTTATGTATCGAGAGTCTCTCTATAGTGAGAACATAGAAAGGAAGCTTTCTGTGTGCTTGCTGCGCGTGTTGCTTCTTATGAGAGATTTCATGGTGTGTGTGAGAGAGAGAGGGCTGGGGGTAAGGGTGGGGTGGGAGGGGGGGTGAGGCGACGTCACACATAAGGTGGGGGTTTGTTGTTCTGTATCTCGCACTATTTTCTACATCACTGTGCTGAATATTGCGTTTGTTTCACTATTTGCATATGCGCTATTAATATTCTAATCATTATTATCATTACTAAATCCTTTTCCCCTTAAATTCAATAAATGGGGTGAACGGGGGAGGTCAGGTAGACCTTCTGTGTAAAATGATGATAGTCATAATAACAACAATAATGATGATAATGATAATTCATACTGCTAATAATATTTTAATAATAATGATGATAACAATAATGAAAACAAATTCTAGTAGAGGGTGCACATTATTATCGCAACCAATGATAATTTAATTTCATATGCAATATTTATATCCATAAACACAATACTGCGCATAAAGACCTACACGTGATTATACACTATCTTATGCTTAGAAGAACGTGCATATGTTCCATACAAACTACGCATTTTCCTGTTGTATTAGATAGCCTATGCACTGTTTAAGACTTATAGTAATATCAACAGGCTTTATCACCAGGGTTCCTTGTATGTATTAGCCGCACTTGAGGCCGGATACTCAAAACAGTTTACGATATCGTATGCCCGCGCAGCCAGGCCGCGCATGTCGTAAACCGAATTACGACCCCCATTATTTTAACCGCTCTCGCGTGACGTCACAGCTAATAAATTAGTATAAGGTATCTTATCGATTTTTATTGCAGTTTTGTGTCACAAATACCTCCATTCTCTCCGATCACTTGATAAAAAGTATATAGCAACTAATATAAGGAAAGCGTTGTTTATTTTATGGGGTTAACGGCAGTATATACTGGATACAAAATAGAGCTTTGAAAAATGAGAGAAGAAAAATAAAAAATAGATTCGTATGAGATAAATACTTGTTAATTAAGACATTAGAGATAGATCAGACGTGCGAATTTAGGCATTTTAAAGATGTCTCATCTTAGGCTGAGGTAACATTCCCTTATATATAAATTGAAAAGATGGATATAAAGATTTATATAGATGGATAGAGAGACAGGGAAAAAGAAAAAGATAAAGAGAGAGAGAAAGATAAATAGAAAGAGAAAGAGAGAAAGAAAGAGAGAGAGAGAGAGAGAGAGAGAGAGAGAGAGAGAGAGAGAGAGAGAGAGAGAGAGAGAGAGAGAGAGAGAGAGAGA
>BOPN01001681.1:265000-267500 GCA_017312705.2 Penaeus japonicus | reverse complement strand
GACACAGAAACCGCTAATTAGGACCGAGATCCCCAGTGACTGAGATTACTCGCCTGGCAATTGCAGCGCCGTCGGGAAACGTGACTTCCTGACGGTGAGGGTAGACGAAGGGCGGAGGGTAGACGAAGGAGGGCGGAGGGGAGGGAGTGAGGGAGGGAGGGAAGGAGGGAGGGAGAGAGGGGGGGAAGGATCGGAGAGCACGCGCGTTCGCTATACAACATAAAGACCGCTCAGGGAATATTGCACAAGGTAACAACCGACCCGGACATCCTTTTCGTAACTGAGAATCATGTTCATGTTCGTGATCCTCTGCAACAGGCAAAGGACTTTTCAATATTCACCCGGTCAAGGGGAGGAAGATGCTCACACACTAGAAGACTATCATGGTTGCAATATGTTGCATGTCTGTTGCTCAAGGGAACGACGGGGTTCACGCTCCCTCGCTCTTACTTGATGAGGAGGGAAGGCGAGAGTGAAAGGTAAGTTAGATGGAGAGAGTGAGATCAGAAGAGAAAGAAACTGAGAGAAAGGGAAAGATCGAGAGAGAGTGAAAGGGAGAGAGGAGGAAGAGAGAGGGGAGATGGAGAGAGGGAGAGAAGAAGAAGGAGAAGGAGACAGGAAGAGAGAGAGAGAGAGAGAGAGAGAGAGAGAGAGAGAGAGAGAGAGAGAGAGAGAGAGAGAGAGAGAGAGAGGAGAGAGAGAGAGAGAGAGAGAGAGAGAAATAAAGAGAGAGATAGAAGAAAAAAAGAAAAAAAAAGAAAAAAAGATAAAGATCGAAAAAAAGTGAAAGAAAGCGAGCGAATGAATATATATATATATATATATATATATATATATATATATATATATATATATATATATACATACACAAAGAGAGAATAATAAAGAGAGAAAGAAAATGAACAACAGTGAAGTCACAATCGCATATCGCTAACGACCCACCCGCTCCCTTTGGCCCCCTGACGATCGCAACTCCTACCTCGTCCACACAAACCTCATCCTCCCCCCCCATACCCCCATACACCCGCCCTCCTCCGGTCGGGAACGAATGGGTGTTAGACAAGGGAGTGAGGCAAGGAATATTCATACATACAAACACACACACACACACAGACACACACATACTTACACACACCCACACACTTACACACTTACAAACACACGCACACACTTTCGCACATACTTACATTCACACTTACACACAGATATATACACACACACACACACACACACACACACACACACACACACACACACACACACACACATATACACTTACACACACTTACACACACACACACTTATACACAGATACACACACACACACACTTACACACATACTTACAAACACACACACTTACACACACACACACACATACACACACACACACACACATCATTCCATCCTGACAGTGTTTAGTTTCCAATCTTATTTGTCACATGCAATCTGAAACTTTTACTTAATACATCCTTTGCCTTTGATTTCGCATTTGTCATTGTTTCATTACATTTTGTTCACAAAGTCTTCATCATCCTCGTCTTAATTATCATCGTCATGATCAATATTATTATCATTATCATTAACATCATTACCACCATCGTTTTTGTGGCAGTACTAGTAAGATTACTAACAATGTTATGATTAATTACCTTTTTGATTGCGTTTATATATGCATAATGACATGTCTTTTCAAACAAAGAATTAACTTATTCATCTAACTGCTGCTGACATGTGTATAAAGGATGATAGTGCAATCTGCAACCCAAGCAATAAACCTTACTTGCTCAATAAGAGAAAATTTGGTGACTATGACTTCGTGTTATATATCTTGCTACAACATCTCAGAGTAATTATATTAAGAAGATTAAGAGGCTACGTAAACTGGCAAGGTAAGTAACATAATGCACAATAAATCCTCCGTGATCTAGATTCCATTAATGATAAGTAAGTACTTTATTTTACTCAATCTTCATTATATCACGGATTTATGTTTTTTTTTTCGGAGGAAATTTACGACAAAAAATATAGACATATATATATTTTTTTTAGCTTGCTAGATTAACAAGTCGATAGAAAAAAAGTGCATATCATTTAGAGGTTTGCAATAGTTTTTTTTCTTCGGTTTTATACTTTAAATCGTATATTCCATCGCATTGCAAAGTCAACAATTATATTTCGTCAAAGCATATCTATAGAAGCTTAGATTTGTTGTGCCTGAGAAGGATAACATCCGAAGATATATCTCACAATATATTTTCATGCATCTATTTACAGATCTATATGCATACTGTAATACGCCACTACAATACGAACAGTGATGTTGGTATTACATCGTGTAACTCTGTGTTTAACAATACTGCAATTACGAACACTCGCAATCTTATCAACAATTCATGGTGATTCATGTGTTGATTACGATGTTCAATAGCCTTTTTATCCCCTCTCCCGATTATTCCAGATGTTGCTAAATCCATTAAATCCAACTGCTATACAGGCTCC
>BOPN01001681.1:197500-200000 GCA_017312705.2 Penaeus japonicus | reverse complement strand
CAGAGTAAATGATTTCCCGCCGCTGTTCTTCTCTATACAATGGGGATGAACACTAATCCGTAGAACACCGGTTGCGTAAAAGATATAATTGCACAAAATATCTTTCCTCATTTGCAAAATCCTTTCCCGAGTAAGCAGACTATTTTCAGCAGACCCTGTTGGTTAATCTTCTTTCGTTGTCGCCAAAGTGTCAAATTTTCCCGCCAAATCGCTTACCAACATCAGCGTTCCTGCTTTTTTATTTATGTATTTTCTTGCTGAACCTATTTTGTACGGTTTGGCATTTCCTTTTCGTGTCATCCGTACAAATTGTGCTTGTCTGTTATTATGAATTCTGTGGATATAGTGCATATAATGGTGTGAAATACGCAAAGCTCGTAATATGATTAAAACTGATCACGGTGGCGCGTATATTATATCCTGGTGGAAGGAAAAAGTCTATACTAAGCTAACCGTATATGAAATCATTTTATGAAGCATTTATATACCCGGTCCTTTAAGCATTACTTTACGTCTGCCACGCCTTGATACAGGTAAAGTTAAAGAGGTATTCACAGATCTTAAGTTGAGTTTTTCAGAATGTATTAAGAAAAAGGATGAACTTCGAGGCACTATTACAGCAATGTACAACGTAGTTTTGGTGCACTACAAATCGTTATGGTGACTAGCAGTGTTTTTGATTAAGCAGATTTTGATCTTATAATACTGTATCATGAAATATAATGTAGGTTATATTGATCAAAGTGGATTTTTTCTTTTTATAGATATACCGATATGCTCACTTTTTCTCTTTCCATAAACACACACACACACACAAAACACAAACACAAACACACACAGACAAACACACACAAACAAACACACACAAAATACACACAAATTATTCCTACATTCAAACAAGGCACAACCCGCTTTGTTCCCAGATTGCAGGGATTCACCAACATCGAGGATGTTGCATGGTGCAGCGGGTTGATCACTCAGCGCCTAACTAATGCAATACAGATTAGTTAGATTAGCCCTTCAGTTACTCCCCTTCGGTTAGTAGACGGGCGTGGGTAAGCTCTGATACGTTTGAAAAGTGGTCATAACGTTGTTGTTTAATATCAAAGTGCGAATTAAAAAGGAAAGGATTAGATAGTTTAGTATATCAGTTGAGGAAGAAACACGTAGTGCTTGATTTATTCTTCTAACATAATCATAATCATAACATAACATAATCGGTCTGCCAAGGCGTGGGTAAGCTCTGATGCATTTAATTAATAGTTATTTTTATATTCTAAGTTTACGAATAACATTGGTATACATTATTTCCAATCAGATCCTTATGTTTCAGTTAGTTCTTTATTTATCTCCTCGGCTAACTGCACAGGTGTGGACTTGCTTTGATACATTGATGTAGGGTCTTATTATTGATTATATTGCAAAAAAAGTTATAGCAATTTTATGTTCTCTAGTATATCACCTGTAAAAAGACATTTGGTAAATTTCAGGTTGCATAAGTACATCTTCTAGTACATTGGATGAAATGAAATAATTACATAACTGAAAGGCTGTATCATATGACACTTAGGTATAGTGTTCCAGTGTTCGTTTACATTCTTCGTTGCAAAGTCCGCTTTCACTTTCTTCTAGACTGCATTCTGGACTGACCTGCCAATACATTCTGTATCCAAGTCTGATTCTTACTGCCACAGTATCACATTGTCTTGTTCCTGTCTTATATGAGCTATGAATGAATCTCCCCTGCGTTTTATGCTACAGCTTTCAGGTCTTTGACAGTTTGCCAACTCTATCAATTCCTACCTATTTGGAAGTTCTTATCATATTTGAGATCCTAGCAAGAGGTATTCCGAAATTTATATCCACACTGTGTTGATCAAATACTGTTTTCGCTAAGCGATCCTGTTTAGCGATTCCAACATGCGATGGTACACACACAAAATATATAACATGGCCCCGTTCATTGGTGCGATGTGCATTTATTCTTATATCATTCACGATATTTCCAGCGCCTTTATCAAGAGTGTTCAGAGCCTGGAGAGCACTCTGCGAGTCACAGAAGATTACTCCGGAGCCTTGAGTTAACAGAAAGTCTGTGGCTATGATTATTCCTGCCAGCTCTTTTTGGGTAATGCTGTCCCAATCATGAACCCTCCTACAACCTTGGTGATGCAAAATATTGTTTTTTATATAAAGCATAAACACATCCTGCTCTGCTCCCAGGCTGTAAGGATCCATCTGTATAGCACTCACAGTCCTTATCCAGAGTTTGAAGACGTGTTGCTTAAGTATAGTTGATGATGAAACTGTCTTTTATTTAGGGACATTAACATAAAATATGTCTTACAAGGAACAGAACGGCCATATAGAGTCCTAACCTAACGGTATTTTTAATTGGGGTATGAATTAACATGTCACTTACATGAATAATAATTTTCTATAATAATTTTCTATAAATAATTTTCTCAAGAACCTTACATAAACATGAGGTCAATGAGAT
>BOPN01001681.1:137500-140000 GCA_017312705.2 Penaeus japonicus | reverse complement strand
CCAACGTATTTAAAGCACACATGTTAGAAAAAAAAAAATACTCTCAATAGGGGAACGAAGACATTTAAAAATCCCCGAATTTATATTGTTTTACTTCCTATTCTCTATAGCGAAAATAAAACCTTTGCGTAAGCCAGCCATTGTAGCTGTCCATTCACCCTCGGCAGATATAACCACACTGGTGTATCTAAGGGGGGAGGGGGGAGGAGGAGGGTATGGTTGAGAGGAGGAGGGGGAGGAGGAGGGGGATATGGGGGGAAGGGGGGAGGGGGGGGGCAGCAGCAGCAAAATATCACGGAAGAGCTGGGAGGCATTCTCTAAATAGCCTCATGTGAATAAAAAAATATATATATAATTCCACCTGGATTCTCATAATGAATAGAAGATAAGGCTGCCGCATTTTCAAAAGAATCACCGAAAATGGAGGTGAGAATTAATAAAAGGCTTCTTCCCCCCCTCTCCCCCCTCCCCCCTCACCCCCCGCACCAACATTTACCATAATACCCCCCCCCTCCCCATCCCCTAAATGTTGGGGGATTAAATAGTTAGCCAGATCCCTGTGTCCAAGAGAATTTCAACTGCAGTGGCGAAATTCTGGTCGTTGTTGAAGGACCCGTCATCAACCAATATGATATACCAATATGATAATTGCAAAACTTCTAGCAACTTCCAGCAACTTCGCTTTATGAGCAAAGGACTATCTGCTTAATGTTTCAACTTTTCATATGAGAACTGATCTTAATTTGCTATCACTGACTATGTCGAAAACGACGGTCTAGATATTCTGTTATGTGCAAAATAAATGTATATAATCATACTAATATTTTTTTATTGTGAATGATAGATCTAGCGAGCGTTGGTGTTTAAAAGATTAATCTGAAAATTTATAGGAATATCAAGCCTTTGACTTTAACAGCAATTTCGCTGCATGTTCATTCGATGCTGTTAATTCATATATATGATAACAGCCCTCGCCCCCCCCCCCCGAAAAAAAGAAAGAAAGTAATTCGCCCACACGGCATATATAACACTAAATTTGTTTTACCTTGATGCATTGCCCGTATTCATTCTTTTTAGTATTTTTAAAAATCGCAAAATTACAAACTCTAGACATGTGAAAAAGCCACATGGTTATTTCCCCTGAATCAATAAGTTAGTTTAATTAGAGAGAGAGAGAGAGAGAGAGAGAGAGAGAGAGAGAGAGAGAGAGAGAGAGAGAGAGAGAGAGAGAGAGAGAGAAAATAGAATTTGTAATCAGAAAATACCTTGGTAATTCAACAAGCGTAATCTTGATAATTATTAAACAAGGCTTAGAATTGGCTGACGCGGAAATAGATAAATAGATAAATATGTTCAAATGCATTTCAGTTCGCCTTTTGATTTTTAATGTCAAATGCGTTTGCGTGTGTGTATTAGCGTGCGTGCACAAAGTGGGATTGCATTTATATTTACATTTGTATACTATGTCAGCATATATATATATATATATGTGTATATATGTTTATATATATATGTATATATATATATATATATATATATATATATATATATATATATATATATATATATAAACATATATACACATATATATATATATATATATATATATATATATATATATATATATATATATATATATATATATACATATATACATATATATATATATATATATATATATAAACATATATACACATATACACACATGCTTTTCAACTTTAAACTCACATGGAAAGGTTTCTGTATTGAATGTCCGACCATAATCATTGCACCGAGTCAGGAAATTCCCATCTGCTTGGCGTGAGTTCAGTTGCGAATGCATTGAATTTGCAGCACACAAACAGAGAACTTAGAGCTGCGAATTCGGTCGGTTGAATGACCGAACAGTCTCCCCTTCCCTTATTGATTTCATCTCCTTGCGTAATGGCAAAGAAGAGGAAGAGCATTCAGATCGGAGGAAAATAAGAAACCAAAATGCTAAAAAAAAGGAAAAGAAAAAAAAGAAAGAAAGAAATAACACTGCAAGCCACCGACAGGAGAAAGAGAAAGAGAAATCCGATACCTTCTCTCGTTCCGTTGCATTCTGACAGACGCTCATCCGGGAACCTCGAAGGAAAATGGAAAACTGTGTCGTACGTCTGGCAGGCAGCGAGTAAGTGCTCCGAGGAGGAAACACCTGAAGCGGTACGATTGCTTTTCCACGCCGCTCCTCTCCCCCCTCCCCTCCCCCCACCACCTACTCACGAAAACAACTCATAACTTTAGTCTTCCTTTCATGAGTGGGTCTTGACACTTAATAAAGGAGAAATTGCGTTTACGACCGGGATGCGTAAGAGGAATCACTGACAACGAGAGGAAAATGAGGTTTGTCAGCCACGAGAGCAATCATTTCAAGAATGGATGGAAAAAAATTGTGGTTGTTATGCCCTGTAAAACAACTTAAAGGGTTTATATAGACTATTTCTGCGTAAATATTTACGTGCACATAGACTCACATCTA
>BOPN01001681.1:122500-125000 GCA_017312705.2 Penaeus japonicus | reverse complement strand
TCAATTTCAACCTTGCAACATATTGAATATGTTGCAATCGTGATGACACTGTGTCAACGAGAAACATAAAAAGACGTAAAACAATATAGTTGATTAAGTGGGATCGATGCACCCAATCAAAAACACATTTTATATGAAAGTATTTACATTATCATACTGAACATTATTCAAAATGTTTTGTTCCAGCTATTATTAAGTTCTGGAACAAAGTACCATATAGTTCAGCTGAAAAAAGTATTATTAAAAAAAAAAAAAAAAAAAAAAAAAAAAAAAAACGAAAAAAATGGAGAAAAAAAGGGAGCAAAAAAAGAAAGAAAAAAAAGAAGACTGGAGTAATCAGTTTATATATATCCAATTTTTTTTCACGGTTACAATAGTTTACTGATTTTTGTAAACCATTTTTTTTTTTTAGTACTTTTAACTTTTAACGTATTTAATCTTTCGTTTTCTTATCAGGAACCTTTCGGTGTATGTCTTTTTTTTCCACTGTTGTCGAAGTTTTTGAATTTGAATTTGAATTTGAATTCCCGTTGGTACTTTGTATTTTGTACTTTCATATGTTTTGCTTATCTTAAGGTACTTTTACTCTTTGGAGAAGCATGATTATAATGATACTAATAAGGATAATAATGATAATGATGATGATGATGATGATAATGATAAAGATAAGGATGATAATAAAAATAACAATTATTTTACTGATGATTATGATAATTCCATCATTATTGTTTTCATCATTAACATTATCATCCTTGTCATTTTCACTATCGTTATCGTCATTATTTTCATTATCATTATTCTCGTATTATTATCATTATTATTATTCTCGTATTATTATCGTTATTACTGTTACTATTATTATTATTATCATTGTCATTATTATCATAATTATAACTATTATTATCATTATCGTTATTATTATCATCATTATTATCATTATTATCATTATTATTACCATTATTATCATTATCACCATTGTCATTATTATCACTATTATTGATATCATCATCATTATCCTATACTTATGATTATCACCATTGTACTTATCATTATCATTACTACCATTATTATTTTATCATCATTAACTTTATCATTATTGTTATTGTTATCATAATTATCATCACTATTATCAATGATAACAGTAATAACAGTAGCAGGAGTAGTAAATGTAGTAGTATCATTATCATTATTTTCTTCCTCTTCTCTGTTATTTCTGTGTCTTCTTGATAAGAATATATAGAAATATAAATATATAAAAGAAAAATAACAACAACATAATGAGTTAAAATTAAAGTGATTATAAAAAAGTTATTAAAAAAAAACAATTAAAGTGATTATAAAAAACTATTAAAAAACAACTTAGAAATTTCTACACAGGAATAAAAATAAAAAAATAAAAAAAAAACAGAGTCAAAACAAACCCACCAGAATGAAACGGAATAGAACGAACGACACTCCGTTCATGCAACGAACTCTCGTTCCAAAACTTGCATTTAAAATCTGCAACAAGATTCCCGGCTTATTGTCATTCCCTCGCCGCCCCAACTTCGCCAAACTGTAAGCCAGGGTTAACATTCCCGAGACACATCATGGTACTAAAAATATTTCCATGGATGCATAATGAACATTCTCATGGCCAGGTAGGGGAATATAGGCTAATCGGCAACCGCGTTATCATGTTATGACGTCACAAACTTACTTATAAAAAGAAGAGAACGATATAAAAGGAAAATACGTATATATGAACTTGGTATACTTAATTCTTAGGTTTAGAGATAAAAATCTGTAAAGAGAGAGGGAGAGAGAGGGGGGGGGAGAAGGAGGAGAGAGAGAGAGAGAGAGAGAGAGAAGGAGCTGTAACCACCTGCTCCGGGGAAGGAGAGAGAGAGAGGGAGAGAGAGGGGGGGGGAGAAGGAGGAGAGAGAGAGAGAGAGGGGAGGGGAAGGAGAGAGAGAGAGAGAGAGAGACGAGGAGGGATGAGTGAAAGCGCCAGACGAATAGAGAGAAAGATAAGAAAAGAGATAGGGCGAGAGACAGAACGGTAGGTAGGTAGGCAGAAAGAGAGAGAGAGAGAGAGAGAGAAACCAAAAACAGATTTACGGATAAAAAGAAAAGGAAAGAATGGGAAAGAGAAAATGAAAAAGAAAATGAGAGAGACTGTTGGCCAGAGGAGCACACTGCAGCATTAAGTAGGAATTTTCTTGCCAATGCTTGGTCGACTTTATGAAGCCGACTTGCAACACTGACCGCTTCTAAATTCGCCCCAAATTGCTCTTCGGACATTTTACTCGTTTCAAGGGTATTCGCACAAGTTCTTTATACTTGGAAGTACTGGCAATCACACACATATACATGTTTATACAATATTTTCCTGTTACGCTTCTGTCCGGGATATGATATAACTCCGTGTCATTCATTTATGTCTATTACATTGTTCATACACATACACAGATATGAATAGATATACTCTGAATCACACACACACACAAAACGAGTAACG
>BOPN01001681.1:97500-105000 GCA_017312705.2 Penaeus japonicus | reverse complement strand
TACATATATGCATATATATACATGTATACATGTGTGTGTATATATACATATATATACATAAATATATACACATATATATACATATATATACACAAATATACATATATACATATATATATATAAATATATATATTCATATATACATATATATATATATATTCATTTATATATATATATATATATATATATATATATATATATATATATATATATAATGTACATATACATATTCATATATATGTATATATTCATATATATACATACATTCATATATATATATATATATATATATACTTATACATAAACATAAACATGTATGTGTGCAGACTCACAAACACACACACACACACACACACACGCAGATACACACATAAGTATATACATATGTGTTTGTGTATGTCCTTGTGTCTCTGTAAGTGAAATCTCATAATATTCCACTTTATTTCTCTAAATGACACGAAAAGCTAAAAGAGATATTTATACACAGTATCCGAAATACCTTTGAGTTTAATTCAAGAGAAAACACTCAACGTGTGATTAATTCAAAAGGATGAATAAGAAGTTAGTACCCTTGTAAGATTTATCATAGCACAGGGAGATAAGTAATGGCACTTTGCATAACGTATCCTGTTTCTAAGTAGTCTCGCATTTCTAAGTAGCCTCGCATTTCTAAGTAGCCTCGCATTTCTAAGCAGCCTCGCATTTCTAAGTAGCCTCGCATTTCTAGGTAGCCTCGCATTTCTAGGTAGCCTCGCATTTCTAAGTAGCCTTTGGATGTGCAAACTTTGAACTAAATAACACACAGTAATGTCTAAATCTTTATTCGTACCTCAGAGGCGCAAAACCCGGTGCATAAGTTATGATCCAGAGTTGAAATAGTCTCTGAGCGGTTTACAATTATCAGTGGCGGAGGCTTTCTGGTTTAAATACTGCGAATCATCTTTTAATTAAGAAGGGAATTGGAAAATTCGAGATATTTATGTTCAATTAGAATCGCTCTAAATCATTTTTGATTTGTCCTGCAAGTGATATATCTGAACACACACACACACACACATTGAATTATAGAACCAGCTGAGTGACGGGTTTCCCTTTAATATTCTAATCATTCCGTAACGAGGCAGACGAAATAGAAATTCCCATTATGATCTGCATTTTAACATCACCATCTATAACCGAAACATTCGAATGAAATTACCTCAAGCTTAAGGGGCCGATAGCCACTAGCTCAAGCTTAAGGGTTTGATAGCCATCAGCTCAAACTTAAGGGGTCGATAGCCACTAGCTCAAGCTTAAGGGTTTGATAGCCATCAGCTCAAACTTAAGGGGCCGATAGCCACTAGCTCAAGCTTAAGGGTTTGATAGCCATCAGCTCAAACTTAAGGGGTCGATAGCCACTAGCTCAAGCTTAAGGGTTTGATAGCCATCAGCTCAAGCTTAAGGGGTCGATAGCCATCAGCATCAAGCTTAAGGAGTCGATAGCCATCAGCATCAAGCTTAAGGGGTCGATAGCCATCAGCATCAAGCTTAAGGGTCGATAGCCATCAGCTCAAACTTAAGGGGTCGATAGCCATCAGCATCAAGCTTAAGGGGTCGATAGCCATCAGCATCAAGCTTAAGGAGTCGATAGCCATCAGCTCAAGCTTAAGGAGTCGATAGCCATCAGCTCAAGCTTAAGGGTTTGATAGCCATCAGCATCAAGTAGTCCCCATAGAAAGCTAGATATCAGAGTTCTAATACGTTCACGGCTATCTGACATCGTGTAGTACAGCTTAGCTTACCTCGTTTGGTTGTTTTGGTGGAATTGAAGTATTGAAGTACCTTGTTTAACTAGGAATGACAAATGGCGCGCTTTTTTTCTTCCTTGACACAGTACCTGGTCAAGCTACTGTTTCTACTCCCTGCAATAAGATCTTTCTTCATATTCAAGTCATACATTACTTTTGATTCATCATTCAGTCACTGAGTGGAAGAAATTCCTCCACCAACGTTCAAAAAGTGGCTAGAACACGGCACAGTTAGTATTTCATTTACGAGAGCACATTCACCTTTCATAAAACCGATTCAGAAATGGACATCGAGAATTCCTTATTAAATCCACAGCTCGGGGACACGTGGATTAGCTTCTCTGACAGGGATTTATTTTCAATCTACTAAATACGAGTTTCCTCTCGCGTGTTACGATTTAGTGCGATGTTGGATTTTCGTCAGAAATGATTGATTGCTCTGCTAGTGTATCATATGCTATAACAGTTATACGGTGACTGAGAGTGGTTGCTACTGACGAATATCAGCACTGGAAACATATTTTATTTTTATATTTTTTAGTCTTTATTATTTTATTTATTTATTTATTTATTTATTATTATTATTATCATTATTATTATTATTATTTTTTATTATTATTATTATTATTATTATTATTAGCATTATTATCATTACTACTTTTTTATTATTATTAGTATCATTATTATTATCACTAATATTATCATTATCATTATCATCATCATCATCATCATCATCATTATTATTATTATTTCAACTACCGATTCCTCTGTAATGTTACTTAACCGTCAATGCCTCAGAATGCAGTTGCGAAACAATGCAAGCACGAGTCGGATTCTGACTCAGTGACCTGATTTGCACATGTTCATATCACCATAAACAGGCAAAATGGTGAATTATAACAAATGACAAGAAATACTCATTGACTTAAAAATACGTTAGAAGAAGCTATCTTTAGATTCTATGAGCAGTGTTCAACCTTCAGGAAACATTTCTGCGTTTTACTGATCATTTATACACACTAGCCAATGGGTGTCGGGGACATGCGCAGTCAACTAAGGTTCTGATTGATTGATTGATTGCACGTGAATGGTTGCACGAGCTCTTAGTCTCCAAATTGTCAGCTAATAGTCCATCCTTAGCTCACCTGTTTATCTATTATTTAAATTTTCGGGGGAAAAAATACCTCTATTTGTATCATTACCATTATCGGTATTATCATGATTGTTATCGTTATCATAATATCGGTAATAATAATGATAATAAAAAAGACAAAAAAAATATATATCAAGTAATGGAAAAAAAAATAAGATTAGATAGGCCTACAAATAAACTCTTTAAAGCATAGATGATTCCGCAAGAAATCAGTCAGTAGGCTTACCTGTCGTACCTGAATTTTCATGATGAAAAAGTTTTTATTTTCATTATTATTGTTCTATATTGATGATGAAAATGATAATATAACATTATTTACGATAGTAATAACAACAGAAGTAAAAAAAAATAATCAAGGGAAGATGAATACATACATCTATGTCTAAAAAAAGAAAAAGAAAAAGATCTCAAAAAAGATAAGAAACTCGCACTCAAACACGAAGCTGAATATCTTCTACGAACGACTAATTGTGTCATTGTCATGTTTAATAACCAAAGACATCTGTTGAGTATCGAGCTCTAAGTTGAGAATGACATTTGCATTGATTATCGAGACAGGCAAATATGTGTTAGAAAATGCGTCATCAAAGATTGTGAATCGTAAGGAGAAACGCACGTATTTATCAGTAATTGGTATAAATACGCACAGATAGAGAAAGTGTGGGAGCTAAATTGGGCGAGACTGATTCGAAGAACTTTATTTATTCTTGATAAGTATACGGTCTTCTTATAGGTATATGTATACATATACATTCTCTCTCTCTCTCTCTCTCTCTCTCTCTCTCTCTCTCTCTCTCTCTCTCTCTCTCTCTCTCTCTCTCTCTCTCTCACACACACACACACACACACACACACACAAGAACACATCCTCATGTGTGTAAGATATACAAATATATACACCCCCCCCCCCCCGCCCCCCCTCCTCTCCCATCGCCCCGAACCGGAAAGACGTCAAAGACATCCTTTCCGTCAGAGATCAAAAGCAGCCGGACATCCCCCTTAGCCAAGTCCATTAAATCCTCCTAATTCAACGAAATTAGGCCTAATTCCCACCCCCACCCCCCACCCCCTACCCCCCACCATGCCTGCATCCTCCACGACACGAAACTCGAGAACGATCGATTCCGCCGGAGTCGCTCGCACGAACAACCCCCCCCCTCCCGCCCCCCGCCCCCCCACCAGAAGTTCGAGAAGCTTCGAGGACCGCATAGTAAATATGTGCTCACAAATTCCTTTACGACGCGATTTGTATGTATTGTTGGCCGCGCCGTCGACATGCCAGAGGAACTCGCGAGTGGCACTTCTGACGATGAGACCCTCGGCCTGTTTAGCATGGGCGGTTCATTTCCTTGTTTGTGTGGCTTTGGGTTCTGGGTCAGTGTTACCTTTGTTTACTTTGTTTAGCTTTGATCTATTTTCTTTATGCGTTTAGCTTGGCGATTCATTTACATCTAGATCTACGTACCAAACTTGGAATTGTGTGCTATATATTTTTACATTCATTTGATGCGTTTTGCTTTACTTTCCCGTTAGCAAGTTGGCTATAATGTTGCTTTCAGTGATGAGGGGCAATTTGTGATCTTTTTTAATGTCCTCTGATAGTATGCCTGTTCAAAGTCGATAGAAATGCCCAAATATATTGTTGCCAAATAACACGAACGAAAGATAACAGTATATATTAACATAAACAAGTTTATATCGTTATCTGTGTTATTTTCCATGTTTATTTTCCTGTCTATCTCTATCTGTCTACCTACCTATCTATACATTTACCTATCAATCTATCTGTCTATCTATTTATCTATTTATACACACAGACATATATACACAGTATGTATATTATATACACATGTGTATATGTACTGTACATATCTTCATCTATCCACACACACACACACACACACACACACACACACACACACACACACACACACACACACACACACACACACACACACACACACACACATCCCCCCCCACACACACACACACAGGACCACGCACTAGAGGCTCAGCTGCGTTTCTGAGCGAAGGCCGTGAGGCGAAAGAACAGTCAACTTCTGCAGTAGTCTCCCTTCCAGCTGACTGACTTTTCCTACCATGACGTCATCTTTTCCCTTCCAGCTGACTGACTCTCTTGCCATGACGTCATCTTTTCCCTTCCAGCTGACTGACTCTCTTGCCATGACGTCATCTTTTCCGTGGACTTCAGTGTCTACCGGGAGTGAAAGCTCTTTTTTTGTATATTTGTGTGTATTTGTTATCTGTTGTGTATTTTTGTATTTTTGTGTGTTTGTTATTTTTTGTGTATTTGTTTTTTATTTTTTGTATATTTTTGTTTTTGTGTATTTTTGTATTTGTGTTTTTCTTATATTTTGTGTATTTTTGTATTTGTGTCTTTGTTATATGTTGTGTATTTTTGTATTTGTGTGTTTGTTATTTTTTGTGTATTATTATGTTTATGTATTTGTTATTTTTGTGTATATGTATGTGTGTATTTGTTATTTACTGTGCATTTGTATTTGTGTATCAATTATTTTTCAAGTATTTGTATGTGTATTTCTTATTTTTTGTGTATTTGTATGTTTGTGTATTAGTATGTGTGTGTATTTGTTATTTTTGTATATTTGTATGTCTATGTGTTTGTATATGTTTATTTATATTTGTGTGTATTTATTAGGTTGGATTCTGATATCGTTTGGTGAATTTTAGAGGATTTGATTCGTATTGTTATTATGATTGTGATGAAGACGATGGTATGATGATGATGATGGTGATAATGATGATGATCATGATGATAATGATAATGATAATAATAATGATAATGATAATAATGATAATGTTAATAATAATGATAATGTTAATAATAATGATAATGATGTGATGATAATAATAACGATCATGATCATGATGATAATGATAATGTTAATAATAATGATAATGATGATAATGATAATGATGATAATGATAATGATGATAATGATGAGGATAATGATAATGATAATGATAATGATAACAATGATAATGATAATGATAATGAAGATGATAATGATACTGATAATAATGATGATTGTAGGAAACCTCTTTTGCAAGTGAGGTTCGCGTGCGAACTAACAAATAAAACCACTTCGAACGTAATTCAAATAATAGCGTGTGTCCAGAAAAAAAATCTACTTGGGTATATCCACTCTCACTGGTATAAACACAATGTAAAATCACTATACCAGGTCAGAGTCACCACACCTTCACGACACACACGAGCACAACCAGCCTACTGCCTTCACTCGACCTCTCTTGTGTGACCTCTGCACTCTCCTCCCTTGACCTCCTGACCCCCGTGACAGACGTGGGGTTGATTAGGGCAAGCTAGGTCACCTGGTCAGACAATCACATAGTGTAGATAGTTGTGAAGGTGACCTGCTATGACCTTATACATGACTGTTTACGCAATAGTTAGGAAAAAGGATTGTCGTTACACAGAGCGTACGTCTGACCTGGTCTGACTTCTGTTTGACCTCTGAAATGCCGAGCGAGCTATCAGTGAGATGCAGATTGCAAGCGTCTTCTCGAAACACTCTGCAATGGCAATTAAGATTTACCTTAACTGCTATAACTACTGTAACTATTGCTATCAACAACAGCAATCACTATATATTATTATTAAGGATATTACAACTCTTTGGATAATAAAAAATATGAGTCAATGATGATAATGATGATAGTAATAACGACACATTAGCAACAATAATGATAATGATTATAATAATAAAAATTATATTAATAATGATAATAATAATAATGATAATAATAACAATAATGATAATAACAATAATGATAATAACAATAATGATAATAATAATAGCAATAATAATAATAATGATAATACAACTGCAACATAATTGAAAGTCATTGATGGATGATTATTGTTAGTAATGGTAGTAACAGTCTTTTTATTTCTATTCTTCCTCTCATTGTCTTCATCATCATCACTCATCATCATCATCATCCCTATCCTCCTCCTCCTGCTCCTCATCACCACCACCACCACCACCACGATCACCACCACCACCACCATCAAACACAACCATCCTACTTAAAAAAAAAATAAATAAATAACCCTCAGGACTCCCCCTCCCCCCCCCTCCCCCCCCCACAACCAATAACCAACGACCAGGACACAAGCAGAAAGAAGTACTCACGCAGGCTCCTTCGTTGCCTCTCGTTCGAAGAGGAATTTACGGCTTGGCGTGATCTTCTGACTAAAATATATCCTATTGCATTGAAGCCGAAGGAGGGGTAAAGAGGAGGGTGGCGTGGGTTAGAGAGAGAGAGAGGGAAGGAGGGGTAAAGAGGAGGGTGGCGTGGGTTAGAGAGAGAGAGAGAGAGAGAGAGAGAGAGAGGGAAGGAGGGGTAAAGAGGAGGGTAGCGTAGGTTACAGAGAGAGAGAGGGGGGGGGGAATGTTCGGGTTCTGTTATGGTGTGTGTTTCTTTGCTTCTCTCTCTCTCTCCTCCCTTTCTCTTCTCTTTTTCTCGATTTCTCACTCTCTCTATTTCTGTCTC
>BOPN01001681.1:85000-90000 GCA_017312705.2 Penaeus japonicus | reverse complement strand
CAGAAACGAAAAAAGAACGAAAAGAAATAGAGAATAAGAAGAGATAGAGAGAATAATAACAGAAACGAAAAAAGAAGGAAAATAAATAGAGAATAAAGAAGAGATAGAGAGAATAATAACAGAAACGAAAAAAGAAGGAAAAGAAATAGAGAATAAAGAAGAGATAGAGAGAATAATAACAGAAACGAAAAAAGAAGGAAAAGAAATAGAGAATAAAGAAGAGATAGAGAGAATAATAACAAAAACGAAAAAAGAAGGAAAAGAAATAGAGAATAAGAAGAGAGAGAACAATAACAAAAACGAAAAAAGAACGAAAAGAAAAGAAAAGAACGAAGAAAAAAAACAGCCCCAGAGATGGTAAAAAAAAGAAACGCGAAGACAAAAAGGAACCAAAAGAAAAAGAAAGAAATAAAAAAAAGGAACATTTACCTCAAAACGACATGGCGTGGTTGCTGCAGCTGCCAAAACGTAAAAGTTATTGTGCTTCCCTCGAGACGTTGTTAGGGCGGACGCGCATCAAGGAAAAGGGGAACGGAAGGAGGAAGAGAGCGGAGAGAATTGATGATGGATTGATCAAGGTGGATAAAGGAGATAGACACGGGTCGAAGGTGTTGATGGGAAAGGGTCATTGAGGACAGGTGAGAGTTGAGGGGAAAGACTTGAGGGGAATTGAATAAGATAAGATAATGATGATAATAGTGGTAAGGATAATGAAGATATTAATGAGGATGGTAATAAGGGTATAAATGAGGATGATAATTATGATGAATATATTTTGTATTTATGATGGTAATAAGGGTAATACTAATGATAGTGATTATGATGGTGATGATGGGGTTGAAGATGATGATAGTGATGATGGTGGTGGTGATGATGACAGTGATGATAATGGTGACGATGATGATAGTGATGATAATGGTGACGATGATATTGGTGATGTTGATGGTAAAGATTACGATGATGTTAATAATAATGATAATACCAATAATAACGATAACAAAAAACATAATGACAGTAAGGCTGATGACAATGATAATGATAGTAAAAGTATCCATGATAACGATCATAATTACCCGTAGGATAATAACCACCAGGTTAGCATCCGGTGCGGGGTGACCATGAAACAAGGGGGGGGGGGATAAGCAAAACCTTTCCTTTTCCAATGGGCAGGAGGGACTCACTAGCCTTCCAAATGATGTGACCCAAGTAGACAATCTGACGTCATCAAGACAATCACACATCTGACGTCATCAAGACAATCACACATCTGACGTCATCAAGACAATCACACATCTGACGTCATCAAGACAATCATAATCTGACGTCATCAAGACAATCATAATCTGACGTCATCAAGACAATCATAATCTGACGTCATCAAGACAATCATAATCTGACGTCAAGACAATCATAATCTGACGCCATCAAGACAATCATAATCTGACGTCATCAAGACAATCATAATCTGACGTCATCAAGACAATCACACATCTGACGTCATTAAGAGAATCAAACATCTGACGTCATTAAGAGAATCACACATCTGACGTCATGAAGACAATCATAATCTGACGTCATCAAGACAATCATAATCTGACGTCATCAAGACAATCATAATCTGACGCCATCAAGACAATCACACATCTGACGTCATCAAGACAATCACACATCTGACGTCATTAAGAGAATCACACATCTGACGTCATCAAGACAATCACACATCTGACGTCATTAAGAGAATCAAACATCTGATGTCATTAAGAGAATCACACATCTGACGTCATCAAGACAATCATTTGTAGATCATTCACAACAAATGGCTAGGTATCTGCTTTGGAATTCATACAGAGAGAGAGACACCAAGAAAAGAAAAGAGGAGATAGAAGAAGATAGAAGAAGGGGTAAAAGAAACCAAGATAAATGCTAAAAGAAAAACAAGGAGGCAGACGTAACGAGGACAAGAAATCCACCAAGGGAAAAGTTCCCATGGAGATAAACCTAAACAAGATCACCTGGTTGCTTGAACGTGAAAGCAATGGAACGAGCAAGCAGTTATTGCAAGGGTTAGTTTGGTAAAGAGGAAGCTCTCGTGAATCTCAGATAGGAAGAGAGGAACCAGTTGAACGAATAAACGAAGGAAGTAATGAGATCTAGTTCCCTCTCTCCCTTTCTCTCACTCTCTCACCTTCTCTCTCTCTTTCTCCCTTTCTCTCTCTCTCTCTCTTTCTCCCTTTCTCTCTCTCTCTTTCCCTTACTCTTACTCTCTTTTTCACATGGAAGTGGCTCAGATATTAAAAAAAGCCCAGATGGAACTGTGGTGAAGAAAATAAAAAAAAGAAACAATTAGACGAAACTGTAATGAAAATAGGAAAAAAGACATTAGAGAAAGTAAAATAAGATCCGGAGAAAGTGTATAATATCACCCCCAAAAGCATTAGTATTGTACCAGAGGTGTAATACCTAAACCAGCCAAAGCGAAAAGCCATGAAGCGAAGATTTAACACTAAAACAACAGTCATACCATAAACATAAACATAAGTCATACCAATCTAACCAAAGACAGATGTTGATAGTACATAAAAAAGCCAGATACACAGCAACATTGACGTAGAGCCGAGCCGAAACGTCAGGGTCAACATTAGGGACAAACCAGTCAAGCACAATGAGGAAGCACAATGGCGGAGAGAAATAGAGCTGGAATGAAAACAAGAACCCAAACAAGACGACCAAAGCATCATCGACTGATTGAACAAGTTGAACAAGTCTCCCGGGATGCGTGGATAGTGGTTGCAACAATTCTGCATGCCGTGGAAGACTATCATGGAAGTCACAAACATGCCTAAAGAACTTCCTACGAGAAGGAGAGACGAAGGGAGGGGATATTGCAAACAAGAGGAACCAGCCAGGAGAGAACACTAAATGTTTGTGAGTGGAGCAAAAGAAGAGGCCAACAAAGCTGGTTTTAAAGAGGTATATGGAATAAAGAAACCAAGAGGGCTTAAATAGTAGGTCAAGACAGAAACATATTGTGAACAAATGGTGTTCAGAGCAACATAGAATGAGAAGTTGTATGACCTATGTATAGGCTAAGCGAAGAAAGAGAAAAGAGTATTAACCTAATGGTATAAGAATTGGCTCCAAAGCAATATATGCAATGGCGGCAGAGTAGCATTAGTTATGTACTGGCGATTGTGCAATGGTCTTCCCCATAGTAATTAATGATTTGCACTCCTCCCTGTTAAAGTTCTTGGAAACTAGTGTGAATATCCTATGAGACTTCACCCAACATAACAAGTCAAATATCATATTGTATCATAAGAACAGGGTATGACACATAAATGATACTGGGTTTAGAATAAAGAATTAGAAAATGTTGTAAAGTACCAGGATCTAAAGAGAGACGCAAGAACACTGAGGAAATGGTGTAGACTGTTGTAATTGGTGAACTAATAGTAATAGCCATATGTCTTCAGTGGGCAACACTGGGTGGAGTTGAAGGCTTCTATGATATAATGCAGAAGACATGATGCAACAAGATAATAAGAAGAATGTTGATATGAAATCTGGGATGATGACAAGAATAAGGGAAGAAAATATTACGTATCTGGTCGGTGGCTTTGGCTTGGAATATACCTTACAACAAACTGAAATACCAAAATGGTGATGGTAATAACACTGATAAATAATAATGATATTGTTAATAATACATATAGCAATAACGATAATGATAGTCACGATCATAATATTAAGAACATCGGAAAACAACACCAATTATAATTACTATTATCATAATGATTTCCAAACCAATAATAATTATGTGAATGGCATAATTGGACAGCATAAGCTATTGCTATATAAAAAAGGTGACAACAAAGAAACACAGAAAATTACAATGCTTCCTATTGAACAAAGATAAGATATCATAGCACAAGGTAGAATTATTAATCCATAACTTAAAGACTCAATAAAGATCAGTTTCAGGGTCTCTGCACAGGAAAATGCATATATTAATATATTAAATATTAATATATTAATACATTAAATATTAATATATTAATACATTAAATATTAATATATTAATACATTAAATATTAATATATTAATACATTAAATATTAATATATTAATACATTAAATATTAATATATTAATACATTAAATATTAATATATTAAAGGAAAATGGATATATTAATGCTTACTGGACAGGCTTTGTCGAGTGCGTATACTTGAGGATGTCTGACTTCTTGGATCGTTATCATCTGTCAAATCTCAAGCAGTTTGTCTTTAGGGTAAAAAAAGGGGAACCAATTATCTGTGGTCCCAATTATGTCAGTTACCTCGAGATCTATTAGGAAATATAAAATCAGTTTATGGCCGAGGTTCTTGTTCCTGTTAGTCAGCAGCCCCCCACCCCCCCTTCCTTCTAGGTATGGGATGGCGTGGAACCTGTGCTTCTTGGCATCCCATCTGAATTGAAGCTTCTATCCGTATCTGAAAGAGAGTAAAACAGGTAAGTCGCAGCTAGGTGCAGGTAACGAACACACACAGACAATGGCTTATAAGGAACGTAATGATAATATATGGTGTCTCTGGATCTGATCTGCCCTTGTGAAGCGGAAGCTCACTTGAAAAGAGTACATTGCTATGAGTGTACACTGGGGGGTGGGGGGGGGGGGTGGCGAGATACAGGGCGAGATACATTATAATAGAGATCATATATTGTACATTATAATGCATTATATATAGAGATTGTTATTCAGCTGATCTGTCTCTGCTACAGACGAGCTCTCTCTCCCCATGACAACCTAAAGAAAAGCGCGGGAAATTTGATAATCTGATCTTTGCCATTTTCTTTCATCTCATCTTTTAGGAAATTTGATAGACTTTCTCATATCATAATGCAAAGATTTGACTGTTTCATTGTCAGGACGTCAATATGTGAGATCATACAAAAAATAATTATAGACACGTAGTCTACAAACGTAGGAATGGGAGTCTAAC
>BOPN01001681.1:45000-47500 GCA_017312705.2 Penaeus japonicus | reverse complement strand
TTGAACGTTCATTTCGTTGCGAACGTTGGAAAAAAAATGATAATAATAAGTGAAAATGTATTAATAACCCTTTAACTTAAGAACTGAGGTCTTCCACGTCAAGTCACACTGAAATCATGATTACAAATTAATCACCAAAACCGCTAAATTAGCGAACATTAGCAAATTAGAAAAAAAAAAGCATGAATAATGAAGCTTTTTTGATATTTTACTTTACGACGGAAAGAAAGGGAAGGGACTTAGATACTTCGTGGTTGTGATATCTTGGGAGAAGATATGATTCTTTGAAGGAATGGAATTATTAGTTTTATTAACATTATGTTTGCCTTTTTTTATATATATATTGGCAATGATGATTATTATCATGATTGCTAATTTTGGTTGTAGTGGTTGTATCGCCATTGCTTTTGTTATTAGTAGTGGTAGTAGTAGCAGTAGTAGTAGTAGTAGTAGTAGTAATAGTAATAGTAGTAGTAGTAGCAGTATCATTATCACCATCATCATCCCCATTATCATTAGTATTAATACTAATTAATATTAAACACCTTCACCAAAATCACTACCACCATCACATCATTGTCTTCATCATCACCATCACCACCACCACAACACTCACCTTTAACCCCCACCACCATCATCACCCTCACCATCACATTTATATGTTTCCTTCCGTCTCATTCGCATGCAGTCACAAAAATATATGTCGATCTGCCTTTTAAAAAAAAAAAAAAAAAAAAAAAAAAAAAAAAAAAAGAGCCTTCGTTTGTACTCCATTTCGACTATCATGTTGCATGTTGGTCGCATGCAACATGACTTCGTATTTGTTTTCAGTCGAGGTTGCCAGTAGATCAGTAAATGCAAATATGTTTAATACACGTGTTTCTGATATCGGTGGAAACACTTTCATCTGTCTTTTATGAAAGAACTAATATTAATATTGAAATGATGACAATCGGATTTATGATTATTGGAAACTTCGACATCATAATGGATATTGATTTTGAAGAATTTGGACAATTTCTTTGATGTATGGAATGGTCTGTGATGTGGGAATTGATAGGAATGTCGCTTGTGTAGCACATCCGATGGAGAATAAAAATATATATATATATATATATACAAATCGATATCAAGTTGATAAAGATTCTGATTAATGACCACTAGATGAAAAATAATGCCGCTCACGATTAACTTATTAACTTCACTAACTTGCACTTGTCAAGCTCAGGTGTTGCCAATCATTGAACCTATTTTTACGACTGCTCTTCTTGTTCACAACTTGTTCTATCTCCCTTAGGTTAGATTAGGTTAGGTTTGGTTAGGTTTGGTTAGGTTAGGTTAGGTTAGGTTTGGTTAGATTAGGTTAGGCTTGGTTAGGTTTGGTTAGGTTAGGTTAGGTTTGGTTAGGTTTGGTTAGGTTTGGTTAGGTTAGATTAGGTTAGGTTAGATTTGGTTAGGTTTGGTTAGGTTTGGTTAGGTTAGATTAGGTTAGGTTAGATTTGGTTAGGTTTGGTTAGGTTTGGTTAGATTAGGTTAGGTTAGGTTAGGTTAGGTTAGGTTTGGTTAGGTTTGGTTAGGTTAGATTAGGTTAGGTTAGATTTGGTTAGGTTTGGTTAGGTTTGGTTAGGTTAGATTAGGTTAGGTTAGGTTAGGTTAGGTTAGGTTAGGCTTGGTTAGGTTTGGTTAGGTTTGGTTAGGTTTGGTTAGGTTAGATTAGGTTAGGTTAGGTTTGGTTAGGTTTGGTTAGGTTAGATTAGGTTAGGTTAGGTTTGGTTAGGTTAGCTTAGATTAGGTTAGGTTAGATTAGCTTAGGTTTGGTTAGGTTAGGTTAGATTTGGTTAGGTTAGGTTAGGTTTGGTTAGCTTAGCTTAGCTTAGCTTAGGTTAGGTTTGGTTAGGTTAGCTTAGGTTAGGTTAGGTTTGGTTAGGTTAGCTTAGGTTAGGTTAGTTTTGGTTAGGTTAGCTTAGCTTAGGTTAGGTTTGGTTAGGTTAGCTTAGGTTAGGTTAGTTTTGGTTAGGTTAGCTTAGGTTAGGTTAGTTTTGGTTAGGTTAGCTTAGGTTAGGTTAGTTTTGGTTAGGTTAGATTAGATTAGGTTAGGTTAGGTTTGGTTAGGTTAGGTTAGGTAGGTTAGGCTAGCTTAGGTTAGATTAGGTTAGGTTTGGTTAGGTTAGCTTAGGTTAGATTAGGTTAGGATTGCTTAGGTTAGGTTAGTTTTGGTTTGGTTATGTTAGCTTAGGTTTGGTTAGTTTTGGTTAGGTTAGCTTAGGTTAGTTTTGGTTTGGTTAGGTTTGGTTAGGTTAGCTTAGGTTAGTTTTGGTTTGGTTATGTTAGGTTTGGTTAGGTTAGATTAGGTTAGGTTAGGTTAGTTTTGGTTAGGTTAGGTTAGATTAGGTTAGGTTAGTTTTGGTTAGGTTAGCTTAGGTTAGGTTAGCTTAGGTTAGGTTAGGTTAGCTTAGGTTTGGTTAGGTTAGCTTAGGTTAGCTTAGGTTAGGTTAGGCTA
>BOPN01001681.1:35000-37500 GCA_017312705.2 Penaeus japonicus | reverse complement strand
GGATACATTTCTAAATCATACTATTGCACATAGAGAACATAGAGGCACAGTTCATTGACACGCCATTTTCTGATATAGCATGTCTGTTCTTTCGTGTACGTACACACACACACACACACACACACACACACACACACACACACACACACACACACACACACACACACACACACACACATATATATATATATATATATATATATATGCTTTATAATTTTATTCACGTAATAGCACTGATGTGATAAAACGATTAGAATTTAATAATTCACACATTTATGACTAACAGAGGAAGCCCTTGCTGTTATTGAATCAAACATTGCACGTTCATTTCGTTGCGAACGTTGGAAAAAAAATGATAATAATAAGTGAAAATGTATCAATAACCCTTTAACTTAAGAACTGAGGTCTTCCACGTCAAGTCACATTGAAATCATGATTACAAATTAATCACCAAAACCGCTAAATTAGCGAACATTAGCAAATTAGCCAAAAAAAAAAAAAAAAAAAAGGCATGAATAATGAAGCTTTTTTATATTTTACTTTACGACAGAAAGAAAGGGAAGGGACAAATAAATTGATTTAGATACTTTGTGGTTGTGATATCTTGGGAGAAGATATGATTCTTTGAAGGAATGGAATTGTTAGTTTTATTAACATTATGTTTGCCTTTTTATATATATATATATTGGCAATGATGATTATTATCATGATTGCTAATTTTGGTTGTAGTGGTTGTATCGCCATTGCTTTTGTTATTAGTAGTGGTAGTAGTAGCAGTAGTAGTAGTAGTAATAGTAGTAGTAGTAGCAGTATCATTATCACCATCATCATCCCCATTATCATTAGTATTAATACTAATTAATATTAAACACCTTCACCAAAATCACTACCACCATCACATCATTGTCTTCATCATCACCATCACCACCACCACAACACCCACCCTAACCCCACCACCATCATCACCCTCACCATCACATTTATATGTTTCCCTTCCTTTTCGTCTCATTCGCATGCAATCACAAAAAATATGTCGATCTGCCTTAAAAAAAAAAAAAAAAAAAAAAAAGAAAGAAAGAAAAAAAAAAGAGCCTTCGTTTGTACCCATTCCTGACTATCATGTTGCATGTTGGTCGCATGCAACATGACTTCGTATTTGTTTTCAGTCGAGGTTGCCAGTAGATCAGTAAATGCAAATATGTTTAATACACGTGTTTCTGATATCGGTGGAAACACTTTCATCTGTCTTTTATGAAAGAACTAATATTAATATTGAAATGATGACAATCGGATTCATGATTATTGGAAACTTCGACATCATAATGGATATTGATTTTGAAGAATTTGGACAATTTCTTTGATGTATGGAATGGTCTGTGATGTGGGAATTGATAGGAATGTCGCTTGTGTAGCACATCCGATGGAGAACATAAAAAAATATATATATACAAATCGATATCAAGTTGATAAAGATTCTGATTAATGACCACTAGATGAAAAATAATGCCGCTCACGATTAACTTATTAACTTCACTAACTTATACCTGTCAAGCTCAAGTGTTGCTAAATTTAATTGAACCCATTTACGATCAAGTTCTTGAATTACAACTTGTTCTTATCTCCTTAGGTTAGATTAGGTTAGGCTTGGTTAGGTTTGGTTAGGTTAGATTAGGTTAGGTTAGGTTAGGTTTGGTTAGGTTAGGTTAGGTTAGGTTAGGTTAGGTTTGGTTAGGTTAGCTTAGGTTAGGTTAGGTTAGCTTAGGTTAGGTTAGGTTAGGTTAGATTTGGTTAGGTTAGGTTAGGTTTGGTTAGTTTAGCTTAGCTTAGGTTAGGTTAGGTTTGGTTAGGTTAGCTTAGGTTAGGTTAGGTTTGGTTAGGTTAGCTTAGGTTAGGTTAGTTTTGGTTAGGTTAGCTTAGGTTAGGTTAGGTTTGGTTAGGTTAGCTTAGGTTAGGTTAGTTTTGGTTAGGTTAGCTTAGGTTAGGTTAGGTTTGGTTAGGTTAGCTTGAAGGGTTAGTTTTGGTTAGGTTAGATTAGATTAGGTTAGGTTAGGTTTGGTTAGGTTAGGTTAGGTAGGTTAGGTTAGCTTAGGTTAGATTAGGTTAGGTTTGGTTAGGTTAGATTAGGTTAGGTTTGGTTAGGTTAGCTTAGGTTAGGTTAGTTTTGGTTTGGTTATGTTAGCTTAGGTTTGGTTAGTTTTGGTTAGGTTAGCTTAGGTTAGGTTAGGTTTGGTTAGTTTTGGTTAGGTTAGCTTAGGTTAGTTTTGGTTTGGTTATGTTAGGTTTGGTTAGGTTAGCTTAGGTTAGGTTAGGTTTGCTAGTTATTTTGCTAGGGTTAGCTTTTAGGTTGTGGTTGTAGGTTTGCAGAAGAAGTTACTAGCTTAGGTTAGGCTAAGTTGTTAAGTCAGTTGAGTTAGGTTAGGTTACTTATGTATATACTAGGTAAGTATTTTGATTAAGTTTAGTGGCTTAGGACATGTTAGGTTAAGTGTGCGGTTGGGAA
>BOPN01001681.1:22500-27500 GCA_017312705.2 Penaeus japonicus | reverse complement strand
TCAGCATCTCCGCCACAGTATCCTTACATCTTCAGCATCTCCCCCACAGAATCCTTACATCCTCAGCATCTCTGCCACAGTATCCTTACATCCTCAGCATCTCCGCCACAGTATCCTTACATCTTCAGCATCTCCCCCACAGAATCCTTACATCTTCAGCATCTCCCCCACAGAATCCTTACATCTTCAGCATCTCCCCCACAGAATCCTTACATCTTCAGCATCTCCGCCACAGTAATCTTACATCCTCAGCATCTCCGCCACAGTATCCTTACATCTTCAGCATCTCCCCCACAGAATCCTTACATCCTCAGCATCTCCGCCACAGTATCCTTACATCTTCAGCATCTCCGCCACAGTAATCTTACATCCTCAGCATCTCTGCCACAGTATCCTTACATCTTCAGCATCTCCCCCACAGAATCCTTACATCCTCAGCATCTCCGCCACAGTATCCTTACATCTTCAGCATCTCCGCCACAGTATCCTTACATCCTCAGCATCTCCGCCACAGTATCCTTACATCTTCAGCATCTCCCCCACAGAATCCTTACATCCTCAGCATCTCTGCCACAGTATCCTTACATCCTCAGCATCTCCGCCACAGTATCCTTACATCTTCAGCATCTCCCCCACAGAATCCTTACATCCTCAGCATCTCCCCCACAGAATCCTTACATCCTCGTGCATCTCCGCCATAGTATCCTACATCTTCTAGCATCTCCCCCACAGAATCCTTACATCCTCAGCATCTCCGCCACAGTATCCTTACATCTTCAGCATTCCCCCCACAGAATCCTTATCCAGCATCTCCCCCACAGAATCCTTACATCCTCAGCATCTCTGCCACAGTATCCTTACATCCTCAGCATCTCCGCCACAGTATCCTTACATCTTCAGCACTTCCACAGAATCCTTACATCCTCAGCATCTCTGCCACAGTATCCTTACATCCTCAGCATCTCCGCCACAGTATCCCACATCTTCAGCATCTCCCCCACAGAATCCTTACATCCTCAGCATCTCTGCCACATGTTCACATCTTCAGCATCTCCCCCACAGAATCCTTTACATCCTCATCTCCAGTATCCTTACATCTCTTCAGCATCTCCGCCACAGTATCCTTGACCTTTCAGCATCTCCCCCACAGAATCCTTACATCCTCAGCATCTCCGCCACAGCATCCCACATCTTCAGCATCTCCCCCACAGAATCCCATATCCTCAGCATCTCCGCCACAGTATCCTTACAGATTCAGCATCTCCCCCACAGAATCCTTACATCCTCAGCATCTCTGCCACAGTATCCTTACATCTTCAGCATCTCCCCCACAGAATCCTTACATCCTCAGCATCTCCGCCACAGTATCCTTACATCTTCAGCATCTCCCCCACAGAATCCTTACATCCTCAGCATCTCCGCCACAGTATCCTTACATCTTCAGCATCTCCCCCACAGAATCCTTACATCCTCAGCATCTCCGCCACAGTATCCTTACATCTTCAGCATCTCCCCCACAGAATCCTTACATCCTCAGCATCTCTGCCACAGTATCCTTACATCCTCAGCATCTCCGCCACAGTATCCTTACATCTTCAGCATCTCCCCCACAGAATCCTTACATCCTCAGCATCTCCGCCACAGTATCCTTACATCTTCAGCATCTCCGCCACAGTATCCTTACATCTTCAGCATCTCCCCCACAGAATCCTTACATCCTCAGCATCTCCGCCACAGTATCCTTACATCTTCAGCATCTCCCCCACAGAATCCTTACATCCTCAGCATCTCCGCCACAGTATCCTTACATCTTCAGCATCTCCCCCACAGAATCCTTACATCCTCAGCATCTCCGCCACAGTATCCTTACATCTTCAGCATCTCCCCCACAGAATCCTTACATCCCTGAAGCATCCTGCCCACAGTATCCTTACATCTTCAGCATCTCCCCCACAGAATCCTTACATCCTCAGCATCTCCGCCACAGTATCCTTACATCTTCAGCATCTCCCCCACAGAATCCTTACATCCTCAGCATCTCCGCCACAGTATCCTTACATCTTCAGCATCTCCCCCACAGAATCCTTACATCCTCAGCATCTCCCCCACAGAATCCTTACATCCTCAGCATCTCCGTCATTAAAGTATCCTTACATCTCTAAAAGCATCTCCCCCACAGAATCCTTACATCTTCAGCATCTCCCCCACAGAATCCTTACATCCTCAGCATCTCTGCCACAGTATCCTTACATCTTCAGCATCTCCCCCACAGAATCCTTACATCCTTGTACATCTCCACACAGTATCCTTACATCTTCAGATCTCCCCACAGAATCTCATCTTCAGCATCTCCCCCACAGAATCCTTACATCCTCAGCATCTCCGCCACAGTATCCTTACATCTTCAGCATCTCCCCCACAGAATCCTTACATCCTCAGCATCTCTGCCACAGTATCCTTACATCTCTCAGCATTCCCCATGAATCCTACATCCTCATCTCTGCCACAGTATCCCCAGATCCCCAGCATCTCCGCCATAGCATCCTTACATCTTCAGCATCTCCCCCACAGAATCCTTACATCCTCAGCATCTCTGCCAGTATCCCTTACATCCTCAGCATCTCCGCCACAGTATCCTTACATCTTCAGCATCTCCCCCACAGAATCCTTACATCTTCAGCATCTCCCCCACAGAACTCTACATCTTCCTCAGCATCTCCGCCACAGTATCCAGACATCTTCAGCATCTCCCCCACAGAACTTTACATCCTCAGCATCTCCGCCACAGTATCCTTACATCTTTTATTGTATCTTCCCACAGAATCCTTACATCCTCAGCATCTCCGCCACAGTATCCTGGCATCTTCAGCACTCCCCCAGAATCCTTTACATCCTCAGCATCTCCGCCACAGTATCCTTACATCTTCAGCATCTCCCCCACAGAATCCTTACATCCTCAGCATCTCCGCCACAGTATCCTTACATCTTCAGCATCTCCCCCACAGAATCCTTACATCTTCAGCATCTCCGCCACAGTATCCTTACATCCTCAGTGCATCTCCACAGCATTCACATCTTCAGCATCTCCCCACAGAATCCTTACATATCCTCAGCATCTCCGCCACAGCATCTCATCTTCAGCATCTCCCCACAATCCTTACATCCTCAGCATCTCCGCCACAGTATCCTTACATCTTCAGCATCTCCCCCACAGAATCCTTACATCCTCAGCATCTCCTCACAGTATCCTTACATCTCAGCATTCCCCCCACAGAATCCTTACATCCTCAGCATCTCCGCCACAGTATCCTACATCTTCAAAGCATCTCCCCCACAGAATCCTTACATCCTCAGCATCTCCGCCACAGTATCCTTACATCTTCAGCATCTCCCCCACAGAATCCTTACATCCTCAGCACTCCTGGCCACAGTATCCTTACATCTTCAGCATCTCCCCCTACAGAATCTCTGTGCACATCCTCAGCATCTCCCACAGAATCCTTACATCCTCAGCATCTCCACACAGTACATCCTACATCTTCAGCATCTCCAGAATCTCACATCTTCAGCATCTCCCCCACAGAATCCTTACATCCTCAGCATCTCCGCCACATAGTCCCATCTTCAGCATCTCCCCATGAACTCTTTTTACATCCTCAGCATCTCCGCCACAGTATCCTTACATCTTCAGCATCTCCCCCACAGAATCCTTACATCTTCAGCATCTCCCCCACAGAATCCTTACATCCTCAGCATCTCCGCCACAGTATCCTTACATCTTCAGCATCTCCCCCACAGAATCCTTACATCCTCAGCATCTCCGCCACAGTATCCTTACATCTTCAGCATCTCCCCCACAGAATCCTTACATCCTCAGCATCTCCGCCACAGTATCCTTACATCTTCAGCATCTCCCCCACAGAATCCTTACATCCTCAGCATCTCCGCCACAGTATCCTTACATCACATCTCCCCCACAGAATCCTTACATCCTCAGATCTCCCCACAGAATCCTTACATCCTCAGCATCTCCGCCACAGCATCCTTTGTATCTTCAGCATCTCCCCCACAGAATCCTTACATCTTCAGCATCTCCCCCACAGAATCCTTACATCCTCAGCATCTCCGCCACAGACCTGGCATCTTCAGCATCTCCCCCACAGAATCCTTACATCCTCAGCATCTCCCCCACAGAATCCTTACATCCTCAGCATCTCCGCCACAGTATCCTTACATCTTCAGCATCTCCCCCACAGAATCCTTACATCTTCAGCATCTCCCCCACAGAATCCTTACATCCTCAGCATCTCCTGCCACATATCCACATCTTCAGCATCTCCCCCACAGAATCCTTACATCCTCAGCATCTCCGCCACAGTATCCTTGCATCTTCAAGCATTCTCCCTACAGAATCCAGACATCCTCAGCATCTCCCCCACAGAATCCCACATCCTCACATCTCTGCCACAGTATCCTTACATCTTCAGCATCTCCCCCACAGAATCCTTACATCTTCAGCATCTCCCCCACAGAATCCTTACATCCTGCATCTCCTGCCACAGAATCCTTACATCCTCAGCATCTCCCCCACAGTATCCTTACATCCTCAGCATCTCAAGGCCACACAGTATCCTTTACATCTTCAAAGCATCCTCCCACAGAATCCTTACATCTTCTGTATCTCCCCCACAGAATCCTTACATCCTCAGCATCTCCGCCACAGAATCCCACATCCTCAGCATCTCCCCACAGTATCCTTACATCTCAGTATCTCCCGCCACAGTATCCTTACATCTTCAGCATCTCCCCCACAGAATCCTTACATCTTCAGCATCTCCCCACAGGTCCTCACATCCTCAGCATCTCCCACAGGTCCTTACATCCTCAGCATCTCCCCCACAGTATCCTTACATATCCCCAGCATCTCCTGCCACAGCATCCACATCTTCAGCATCTCCCACAGAATCTCATCCTCAGCATCTCTCAAGGTATCCACATCT
>BOPN01001681.1:0-12500 GCA_017312705.2 Penaeus japonicus | reverse complement strand
TTAGACCACCCGGGTTATGGTTTCATCCCACGAAGACACATGGAACCACCCAGACGACAAGCGAAAGCCACAGCTCGAAGGTTATTCTCTTGCCTGGCAGGGATACTCACACAGCTGACACAGTTCGTCTGTTGTCTTTGTTCTAATTCATGTTGAAGGAAACGCTGTCGGTGAACTTGCGCGCGTGTGTGTGTGTGTTTTGTGTGTGTTGTGTTTTTTTTCCTTTGTTTTGTTGTGTCACGGAATATATATGAGGTTAAGCTAACTCAAGGGTTGTCTTTTTTTTTTTTTTTAACAGAGTCTATGGTAGAGATTTCGTCTTTTTATTTTTCATTTCGATATTTATTTTTGTCTCTTTCCTTCTCTCCTGTTTCCGTTTTCGTCTTCTTTTATCTGCATCTATCTCTCACAAGCAACAGTGCGTAATAGAACACACTCCACCTTTTTTCCCCCTCCTATACCAACTAACCCACAAGAAGAAGAATCTCGACTCCAGCAATTTGAAGGAAAAAGGCCATCATCACCACCATCATCTTGAGGACACAAGAAGCGCCGCGCTAGGAGGGCCCGGCGGCTGACCTTCGCAAAGGACAGGACCCGGATGATGATAATATATCAGTGTCCGCTCCGAATGCCAGATCGGTTTGGCCAAAGGATCAAAGTCAAATTGAATCATTGCTGCGTCACGTCCGCCTAAGCAATATGCCTGCCGAGCGATACGCTGCTTGCTATCCTAGAGCTCCCGAGCGATCCTTTCATCTGCCTGTGCCCGTGAACAATAAATTGAACATTGGCCATAACATATTCGAGTGGTCGTCGGTCGTGCACCCGTGGCCGGGAATGAATATATACAGTGCATGGGCTGTGGGAAATTGCTCTGGCCACTTGGAAACAAAACTGCCAGGCGAATAGAACCGAATGCTTGGTCACATTCTCGGTTGCTCCTTCGACACCCTTTCTTTTAATTCAATTTCTTCCTTCTTCTTTCTTCCTCATCTGACTTTTTATCATTTTAACCTTGTCTTTTGTTCTGCTTTATTATTGCAAATTCAGATGCAGTGTTTGCATGCGTGCATGACCAATAGCACCCTGATGCTTGATTAGATATTGACGATACACGCTCTCTACATGTGCATGAATACTGCATGTCACAAAGTGGGTGTGTGTGCTTACGTCATAGGTGTAGGTGATGTTTATACTTGTATTTATATTTATTCATTTGTTAATTTGTGTGTCTGTCTATCCTTTTTTAAATCTATCTACTTTTTATTCATCCATCTATCTATCTTTCAATATATGTTTTCATCTATCTGTCTATTTGTCTAGCTATCCAATCTCTGGATATTGCGATAGTGTTCAATATTTTTTTGAAAATACTTCTCAATCTGTTGCTTTTCAGAGAACAAGGGTCCTTTAAACTATAAGAAACTAAGGGTATCATCAGGGGAAAAAAATATATGTGCATTATATATATATATATATATATATATATATATATATATATATATATATGCATACATATGTATATATATACATATATATGTGTATATATACATATATATGTATATATATATATGTATACATACATACATATATATGTATGTATATGTATATTTATATATGTATATATATATTTATATATATGTATATATACATATATGTATGTATATATAAATGTATATATATATATATATATATATATACTGTATATATATGTATATATATACATATACACATATATATACGTATATATATGTTATATACACATACATATATATATATATATATATATATATATATATATATATATATATATATATATATATATAGGTACCCACATATATGCATATATGTATGGGTATATGTATAGAAATATATGTGTGTATGGGTTTATGCAGATATTTGTTCATGTGTGTCTATGATTATATTTTACATGTTCTTAATTTCCATATTGATATAAAATTATGATTTTCCCTGTTAACCATCGTATAGTTTTCCAATAACACCATTACTTAAATTACATGACCTATCCTTCAAAAAGTAAAATAGATAGATAAATAAATTAATAAAAAAAACAAAAATACTAAAGGAATGTAAAGGCGAAAAAAACACGTGTATTATTGACACCTGCTTTTCCTTTTTTTGATGAATTTATTATTTGTTTTTACATTATTATTGGTATTATGAATAATGATATTGATAATCTTTATCTTTACCGACTACTTTGATCATTAAATTATTATCAATATCATTACTCTCATTGCTATATTTTATCCTTAATATTACTATCAACATAACTATCATCATCATTATATCTATCATTATCATCATCGTTATCATTACTACTTTTATCGTATTAATCATCATAACAATCATCATAATAATAATCATCAGCGTATTAATATTATCATTATTATTTTTTTCTTGTATTCATTTCTTCTTCAATACTTACCTTGCAAGACGTATCCTATTGAGCAAAAAGGATGCAACAGTTCATCCGCCTCTTGCTAGGAAATATTGCAAAAAGTCTGAAGAATACAGTGACATTCTATTCATCTCATATATCATACATATATTTACTATAGCATGATTTTCCTTTTATTTGAGGAATCTTTTTTCATGAGTGAGAAGTTTTGATGTTTGATATTTGTCACATTATTTTTTATCTTTATCTTTATTATTATTTTTTTTTAAATTCCATTTGAAATCATTGGTGCATTTTATGGCAGAGAGCTTATTAGAAATTCGTACCCTATTGAGTGTTATCATCATTGTAATTTGTATAATCATTTTTGTTATAATGTTCTTAAACGATTAACTCTTTGTTATTACGATTACTATTATCATTGTCCTTAATATTATCAACATCATTGTTGTCATTATCAATTATTGTTATCATTATCATCATCATTAATATCAATTATTATTATCATTATTATCCTTATCACCATCATCCTCTTGATCATTGCTTTCATTATCATCATATTTTATGCAATTATCAACCTTCTCATCATTTGTATCATTACTATTACCTCATTTCAGATTCTTTCGTCACTTTTTCTAGTTTCCAGATTAAATATTTTCTCACAGATAATCGCTCACTTATGATATGTTTCCGTAAATATATTTCCTAATTCCCAGAATGTGATAAAAGTATATTCAGTAAATCTCCGATGTGTGATCTGTAAAGAAACTTAAATTTGTATTTTATATTACACTGAACTATAAGATATACCTTATTTTACACTAATTATACTGAGTGTGTGTTTGTATGTGTGTGTGTGTGTGCTTGTGCGTATATATGTACATGTGTATGTGTATGCGTATGAATGTGTACATGTTTGCGTCTATTTTATGTGTGTTTGTTTCAGCAGCAAACCTTGTACTACATCTGGAGAGAACATAATATGGTTCTCAATATTGAAATAAAGATCTTATCAAATGAATAATTACTGATGCATCGTATGCGAAAAAAAAAAATAAAAAAAAAATATGCTCAATGTTCTCGACAAGATGTCCAAATATTCGTGTGCAATCCTTTAATCCGGAAGTGAGCATTTTGCAATATGCAATTAAAGAAAACGCTTTCGGCCGAACTGCGTTCAAATTGGTATCTTTGATAGACCGCTTCAGTAGAATGAGAATAATTGGCAACTATTTCTCTACAGCCAAATAGGTCTTTGTTTTCATTCGGATAATTCGAACGCGGAAAGTAAATCCACTTGTGGAATATTCTAGACGAACATGACAGATGGAATTGATGAAGTTTCTTTTTCTGCTTTCACTTTCTCTCTCTCTGTCTTTCCCTCTCTTCCTCTATTTTACTCTCTATCTTTCTTTCTTCTCTCTATCTCTCTTTTCGATACATAGCAAAATTCCTTTTCTTCTAGCATTCACAAGATACAGACAAAAAGAGAGAGAGAGAGAGAAAAATAGAAGAAAATGATAATAGTAATAGTGAAAAAGAATATAACAGATAATTATGAAAAATGAAAATATAAAGATATGAACAACAGGTAACCAAATACTTCCCAAGCATTTTTCCAGTACACTACATTTATTATCATTTTTTTTATTTTCATTTTTTTTCTTAACGAGACTGATGTATATACATTACTAAATCATGAAGCCTTTTTAATTGATGCGTTCACTTACGTCTTCAGTAAAAGCTTCGGGTAAAACTTAATTAGAGAGTTGTTTTGTCATAAATAAAAACGATTTTGCGATATGGAATTATATTTGAAGAATGATGACGTTGTTAATAATGATTGCAATGATAATAAAATTGACGGCAATAATAGTTACAACAGTTATCTTAATACACGTATTAGCATAATCATTAGTAGAATAATGATGATAATGATAATGATGACAATAAAGATGACTCTAATAATAATAATAATAATAATGCTAAATAATGATAATGAATAACAATAATAATGATAATGATAATTATATCTGAAAATTATAATAAAGAGGGTAACAATAATAAGGATGCTGATAATAATGAACATACTGATGATAATAATGATAATGAAAATGTAAATGATCATAACATTAATGATAATAACAACAATAATAATAATAACAGTAATAACAATGATAGTAATAATTATGGTAGTACTATCATAATAGCAAAAATAGTAATAATGATAGCAATGATAATAATTGAAATAAAACCATGACAATAACTATGGCATAGACAGAATTGCACTACCAATAATAATTATCATAATTTTGATAATTTTAATAATAGAAATAAGAAAGAAAATAATGGACAAATAAGACCGTACATAATTACGATAATGACAGATAATTATAATAACAAAAATGCTGTTAGTGTTAACATAAAAAAAGAATCGTTTTTGGTCTCATAGCTTTTCTTTCATTTCTGTCACCCGTTTGCACTCATTCTTAAGAACCCAAACCATAACATTATACAGACACGACAAAGCCAATTTCAAGAAGACATAAATTCAATATCTAAATATATGAATCATGCAAGGAAACAGATACATATCATACCCGCGTGCAGAATTCCTGGACATAATATATATCCCTGTTTTGTGTGTTTCTTCTTGAGTCATCGAGGCTAACGTTCGGTTCATCATATTTACTTTCCCATCTATGAGGAGCCATTGTTTACGCCTACATAAATCACTCGAGACACGCCCACTAAACCGTTAGGGAGAAATATAGGCTGTTGGTCTCGAAATCTGTTTGCTAACAATGGAAGAGGCAGTTATGTGTGACATGTGATGGTAGTTAGCATATTTGGAGTAAGAGTACATTCGTTTTCTATTTTTGTCTCTCTGTCTCTTTTTCTTCTTTTTCGAGTGAGAGTACATTCGTTTTCTATATGTCTCTCTGTCTCTCTTTCTTCTTTTTCTCTTTGTCTATCTTTTTGTTTCTCTGTCTCTATTTCTCTCTCTTTCTTTTTTCATTATTTGTCTCTGTCTCTTTCTCTCTCTCTCTCGTTTTTATCTTATCCTTCTTTTTCTTCTCCTTCTCCTTCACCTTCTCTTTCTTTCTTTTCATGTTTCTTCATTCCTTCGTGTTTGATTCTTCTTCTTTTCCTCCTCCTCCTCCTCATCCTTCTGCCTATGCTGCAGTGTGGATACGCCAAACCTGACTACAGTGTCGCAATTCCATCAAATCTGCACTGTCTATTTTTTTCTTTTCTTTCACTCCTATTCTTCCCCCCTTGTTTCTTATCCTAATGGCCACAGTACCTCCTCCTCTGGACCCTTCGAAGCTACTATGTCTGCAAGGCGCGGGTGACACAAGCAATTCAGAACAGAACGAAGGCATATATTCCCCACTGCAGTATATCTTTCCATTCATCTAATGGCGGGGTATAATTGTTCCTTGTTCCCTGGCCATTTGAACAGGGGGCTTTACATCTCCTAAACCTCACTGAGTCTCATTATTCAACCGAAACATTCAGTAATTTATTGCTGGGAGAAGTAATCGGCAATTTCTTCTTCCGAGCTGGTGGTTTGGTTTTGCCCATTAATAGGGTATTTGAGTTTAATTGCTTATCATTGCCAGAGTTGCCAGATTGTCGAAGATTTATTTTACACCATTTTCTCGGTATGAATGTATAGGGTACTCTTCCAAATCAGTGAATTTATATATATTTTTAAATGACAAAGGATATGGGAAAATAAGAAATGCGTGTCGACCTCGATATCTTAAACAGGAAAGAAACAAGGACATTTTTTTTTCTTTCTTTTTATCAGCCGATTAATACATCTTATTGATATAGAACACGAGAATGAAAAAAAGTGAGCCAGGTTTCTGTTACGAAGGATTCGAACTTGTCCGAATGGTTCGAAACGGGGTTTTCGCACAGGATTATAACGGTTATTTCTCGTTTATGTATCGTTTCCAAGTTACCAACCACTGTTCTGGAACAACCGATGTCACTGATAAAGAACAAAAGTTACGTGACAATGTATATATACATATTTATTTATGTATGCATTTTTATGTATATATATTTATATATAAATACATATATGTATGTATATGTATGTATATATGTATATATTTATGTATATATGTATATATATACATACATAGACACACACACATACATAATACCTACATTTTGATTATGGGCATGGAACCTAAATGCTTAGGATGCATAGCAGTAATTATTTCTTTTAATCTGTTGAACTCGACTTTTACTGTGGCTTCAAAGTATAACAGATGGCATTCTACTCCGAGGGTCTACACTGTTAGCAGAATATTAATCACTGCTTTATAATCTCATTTCTATGATTTACAGAAACAAGTATTTTATGAGAGTTTGCATTTCTTCATCATTCGAATATGTACCTCGTTTAGATCAAGATATATCCCTTTTGAGTTTTTTTTTTTTTTCTCTCTCTCACACATAAACACACACACATATTTACATACACACACACACACACAAACAAACACACACACAAACATTTACACACACATACATATATATATATATATATATATATATATATATCTATATATATATGTATATATATATATATGTATATATATATATATATATATATATACCACCACTTCTAGACTTCAGGTTCTGTTCTGTCATGCTGTCGCTGCCACCACTTCTAGACTTCAGGTTCTGTTCTGTCATGCTGTCGCTGCCACCACTTCTAGACTTCAGGTTCTGTTCTGTCATGCTGTCGCTGCCACCACTTCTAGACTTCAGGTTCTGTTCTGTCATGCTGTCGCTGCCACCACTTCTAGACTTCAGGTTCTGTTCTGTCATGCTGTCGCTGCCACCACTTCTAGACTTCAGGTTCTGTTCTGTCATGCTGTCGCTGCCACCACTTCTAGACTTCAGGTTCTGTTCTGTCATGCTGTCGCTGCCACCACTTCTAGACTTCAGGTTCTGTTCTGTCATGCTGTCGCTGCCACCACTTCTAGACTTCAGGTTCTGTTCTGTCATGCTGTCGCTGCCACCACTTCTAGACTTCAGGTTCTGTTCTGTCATGCTGTCGCTGCCACCACTTCTAGACTTCAGGTTCTGTTCTGTCATGCTGTCGCTGCCACCACTTCTAGACTTCAGGTTCTGTTCTGTCATGCTGTCGCTGCCACCACTTCTAGACTTCAGGTTCTGTTCTGTCATGCTGTCGCTGCCACCACTTCTAGACTTCAGGTTCTGTTCTGTCATGCTGTCGCTGCCACCACTTCTAGACTTCAGGTTCTGTTCTGTCATGCTGTCGCTGCCACCACTTCTAGACTTCAGGTTCTGTTCTGTCATGCTGTCGCTGCCACCACTTCTAGACTTCAGGTTCTGTTCTGTCATGCTGTCGCTGCCACCACTTCTAGACTTCAGGTTCTGTTCTGTCATGCTGTCGCTGCCACCACTTCTAGACTTCAGGTTCTGTTCTGTCATGCTGTCGCTGCCACCACTTCTAGACTTCAGGTTCTGTTCTGTCATGCTGTCGCTGCCACCACTTCTAGACTTCAGGTTCTGTTCTGTCATGCTGTCGCTGCCACCACTTCTAGACTTCAGGTTCTGTTCTGTCATGCTGTTGCTGCCACCACTTCTAAACTTCAGGTTCTGTTCTGTCATGCTGTCGCTGCCACCACTTCTAGACTTCAGGTTCTGTTCTGTCATGCTGTCGCTGCCACCACTTCTAGATTTCAGGTTCTGTTCTGTCATGCTGTCGCTGCCACCACTTCTAGACTTCAGGTTCTGTTCTGTCATGCTATCGTCGCCTCTGGCTTGAGTTGAAACTTTGCAATAAAAAACATCATGGGAGAAATTCTTATTTTCTTTCTTCCTTTGTCAGGTTATTTCGTGGGCTGAGTGACGGGAATGCTATGTAGAACTTTGCTATTTTCAAAAGCACGTATATACTTGAAACTAAATTTCAAGAGCTACTGGAATTCTAAACAATTTTGATATGACAATGAAATGATTTAAGAAAAAAAAAATCACTGGAAACCTAATTTTACAAAACATACAATAAAAATAATGTAGTATTTCATTATCATTGACTCAATATCTATATCTTTCGTGCCTTACATCACCTACAAGTGTTCCTGTGTTTTATAAGATTAATCTTTGACATTGCATTTCTGTGCACGATCATGCAGTTTTTCATTTCACATAATAGTTAAGCTAGTGAATAAACACAACAAACGTACTTAAGTGTGAATAATATGTTGCACAGACACACGGACTTAAACACCTAACTGCCTATAAACACACACACACAGATAATAAACTAATATATATGCACAATACGCAAAAAATCGAAAACACACAAGGCACATGTATATATGTATATATATATGTGTGTGTGTATATATATATATATATATATATATATATATATATATATATATATATATATATATATATATATATATATATGTATGTGTGTGTGTGTGTGTGTGTATGTGTGTGTGTGAGTGTGTGTGCGTGTATAGATATATATTTTTTTCAATTCTGGTGAATGTGTAAGAGAGAAAAAATGTCATGATGTGATTTACCTGTAAAATATTTTACTGTGAAGTATTTCAAAGGACCGCTCACCATGTTCATTCCGTGCCTTTTAAGGCGTTCTACTTCAGGTGACAGGTGTCACTTATTCAGGTTTGTCTTAAAATGAAATCAAAATAATCCAATAAACTTAAGCCATAAGTTTTCATTAACTCTGACTACCATGATACGGCTCCTTATGTAACATGAAGGTTTCAGATGTTTTCATTTTTTTCAAAGTTCCTGGAAATGCTATACCTTGAACCACTGTACTTTTCTGATGTTTTCACTGAATGATTATGTGACACAGGTACATTTCAGTGCTGTAGCACTTGTCACATCTTATGCCGTCATCATACTTATCCATAAAGCAGCAGGGCTTGTCATAATCTTCCTCAAGAATGATGCCATACATGTCAGCTATATGTAAAAAATGTGATATGTAAGATATATCATAAAATAATATTAAGGTCAAATTAGTAGTGCTCGATAAAAATGATATTTTAACACAGAAGCTTGTACTCACTGAAAAAAATAAAATAAAGGCTCTGTCACACTAGTACTTTTCCGTCACTTTTCTGAAAAAAGTCAATTTTTGAGCAAATTGTCGTTTTTCTAGTCAGACTATCGATAATTCCGAGTTTCCGAGTGAAAATATGTCCGTCGTATTTTTGGCCAAGCGGACTCAAAACAAGAACTATATTTTAAAATGTTTGTATTTGTTTAAAATCGTTAATCGTAATAATATTCAATAAATCATATTTTCCTTATAAATATTATGAAATTAACAAATAAAAATATACAAATCTATATTTCATTTCCATAATTAAAAATTGTCTTAAGTGCTCAATTTGATTGTTTACATCCGTCAGCCGCAATGCCCGCCATTTCTCCTCCAACTTTGAAACACATTGGACTATGCTAATTCACTTGCATGGATACACGGCCTTCGGAGGAATGTCTGATTGAGAATATTTTCTTGCTTTTTCTTGTGACGCCCATCATCTGCTAAAACAAAGTCTAGCATAGCCGCACACTGACGCTTCCTCGGCGCCATCTATTACAACTGCGAGGCGAGTGTCACGTGACCGAGCCGATGGATGGTTCCTGTTGGCGTTGCCGCAGGATCGCGCGCCTCCAAAAGTTCGACACTTGAAAGTAGACGAAAAAAAGAAGAAAAAACGACGGAAAATATGCTAGTGTGACAGCGCCTCAATTGTGTCATGCTGTTTTTCATCACCCAGAGTAGGAGTTTGAAGGAAATTAAACTACTTTACAGTAACCATCATTTCTAAAATTTTATCTAGTCGTATAATCATGTTGACAAGATGATTTTTGCGGTGGTGATATATAAACCTTAAAAATGGATTTACACTTTTTTCTATTAATATAATTAATTTGATATCATGAATGCATTGGGGTAATAAATACGGATATACCGTTATATCTTACTCGATCCGTTGATCCAGTGCAAAGTTCCTGACACAACTCCATCGTTTTCGTCTACATGATACCTCGCACCATTCCTGTGTTTGCCACCAATGCCCTCGACATCCAACGATTGAAGAACGGCAGTGAATTCACTCAATGATTCTGGCATGAAGAACCTCGAAGTCTGAAGGAAGGCAGTAATTCACCAAAGAAGTTACAAAAAGACAAGAGAGGCAAAAAAGAAAAGTTTATTCATATCAATACGTTAATGTCTATGTGTATGCGTGAATATATATATATATATATATATATATATATATATATATATATATATATATATATATATATATATATATATATATGTATATATATATATATATATATATATATATATATATATATATATATATATGTATATATATATATGTATATATATATATATATATATGTATATATATATATATATATATATATATATATATGTATATATATATATGTATATATATATATATATATATATATATATATATATATATATATACATGTATATATATATATATATATATATATATATATATATATATATATATATATATATATATATATATATATATATATATATATACATGTATATATATATATATATATACATGTATATATATATATATATATATATATATATATATATATATATATATATATATACATATATATATATATATATATATATATATATATATATATATATATATATATTGTATATATATGTATATATATATATATATATATATATATATATATATATATATATATATAACTATTTACCGTCGGGACTTTGATATTCCAACACCCCCAGGATAGAATTCCAATATGTGCGACTTATAAAGGATCTGTAGAAAGACTCGTTTAAAAAAAGAAAACCACATCCTATACAGCAGCCAAGGTACTCACATTTGGACAGCTGGTCGATGCGTCCTCCCAGTTTAGCTGATTGTCAAATGACTTGTAATATCTGATCTCCTGGTATCTAATCCAGCCATCTACGATTAAGGGATCTGTGTTTAAAAATAAAAATTAGCTATCTGATATTACCAATTTGTAATTAGGAATCATATAAAAAAATCTTATTATAAAGTTAAAAGTCAATTTGTTTCCTATTATCATTCATATATGAAATATTGAAAGAATTCTAAGAGGTATGTCTCATTTAAAATCATTATCACTCTCTTTATGATAATCTTCCTTTGCGTATTCATATCAGCTTTGAACTGTTCAAATTTTAGTGGAAGCCAGATATAGTTCATCGACCTTGAGTGGTAGTTGTGGTTGAAGTAGTCGATGTTGTAGAAACTGTTGAAAGATGAAAGGAATTTCGGATGTTAGGTTAGCTGACAGGCGACCTACTGCTAAAATCTCTCTTGAGATGCATATTCTTATTACTCTAAAGGTACCCTTTTCTCTGAAATATTCCCAAGACCTCATTGTTTTCTTTAATCTTATTTACTTCTTTCAATGATTGTGTATACATATTCAATCAATATAGCTGCGGTTAAGGGCTCAATATCAAAATAACTTGATCTTTAGCTTAGATATAAGAAATGTCATTAGCTACCCTGATATTACTGATAATCAAGAAATCATATTTGAGAAATGTTTGTTGAAAAAGTAAATCTATTAATTTATGATTAATTCATGAAATATTGAAAAATATTCTGATGAATAATTATTTTTAGTTTCTCTATTCCTCTGTTGCTCTTTGACGGTATTCATATCAGATTTGAACAACTGTATATCTTATTTGAATCCAGATATAGTTCACCCACCTGGAGTGGTAGTTGTGGTTGCAGTGGTTGATGTTGTAGGAACTGTTGAAAGAAGAAAGGAATTTCGGATGTTAGGTTAGCTGATAGGCGACCTACTGCTACTATCTCGTGAGATGCATATTTTTATTATTCTAAACTACCCTTTTCTCTAAAATATTCCCAGGACCGCATTTTTTCTTTAATATCATTTACTTTTTTTTCTCTTTTATAACCTATTTACTTCCTTTTTATCCCTCTCTCTT
>BOPN01001680.1:251015-253515 GCA_017312705.2 Penaeus japonicus | reverse complement strand
TCAGTAGGAGGAGGAGGACGGCTGAAGTCAAGACGTGTGGTGGCATGAGTGATGCCTTCTATGCCTTCTGTCTGTCTGTCACTGTGATCTATTGTATGGTATGTTTTTTTTTTCTGGGTGATTTATTACGTTAGGTAATCAGTATTTTGAGTATAGTGTTTTGGTTTCGTTCATTTAGACTAGTTTCGTGTAATTATTATAAAAAAAAGATTATCACAATATGTTAAATTGTATATAAACTGTACAGTGTGGATACTCTTTTAGAATAACGCTTAGTATAATGCACCCCCCCCCTCTTCCCCTTGTCCGTCAAATAAACAAAGGGGGGAGGGGGAAGGATAGGGGGTACGCATTAATTGCAATCACTGCATATATTTGATGAAAATTTTTTTTTCGTATTTCTCTTAACTTTTATATCAAACTATTTTCCTCATTGGATGCAATTTTTGCTTAAAGCCCCATATCCCACCCCCACCCACACCCCTTGAATAAATTCTTTGGAATGTGCATATAAATAACAATGTTGAATCAACAAATGTTGGTTACCTCACCGACGCATTTTCCATAATAATCTCGTACCCATCACAGTCGGGTGAGGGAAGTGAACCTTGCTAGTGGCGAGGACTTCATCTGTATTCGAACTAAACACTGACCTACATTTCGAAGCTTCATGAGTTAAAGTCGCCTTATAAACAAAATGTCATCTAGACTGTCATAAACAAAACAGGTTAATGGTAAGATATGTTCTACTACTATCTTTTAAACAATACAAAGACATGAAAGAGCCAAATGCAAGAATATAAAACACACACACACACACACACACACACACACACAAAAAAAAAAGAAAGAAAAAAAAAACGTACAAGACTCGCGTACAATAACGAAATGCTATTGTTTGATAGTCTCAGGTTTTGAAACTCGCCATACATGTATCTTTTGGTTTTATTCTCAAAGCGAAAGGTCTATTAAACTTTACCTTTCGTCCACTGAGCGTGAGGCTGCAACACTAAAAGCATTTTTTTTTTGTGCGTGTGTATGGAAAAAAAAGGGATCCCTCCTTTTTTTTCATTTCTTCACTGACACACAAAACGCTACCTGAAAAAAGTACATTTGAGAGAGGGGAAAAAAAAAAAGAAAAGAGAAAAAAGAAAAGCCTTTGACAGCTATCTATGGACGAGGGAATACACATACAGAGAAAAAGTGTGGTGTATGCATTTTCCCCTTTCTCTATCTACCCTTATAAAGACCTTCTTTTAGTTCTACTGAATCTCGGACTACAGATGGTTTTCCCTCTCCCCTCACCTCCCCTCACCTCCCCTCACCTCCCCTCATTACCCTTCTTTTTCTGCTGGGACCAAACCCCTTCCCTCTGCAAGTCTGTATTGCAAGCTCAACTGCATATAACGACCGCAGATCAACAGGAAGATGGGAACGGGGAGGGGGATTGAAACCCATCACAACATATGGTGAACAGTTGTGGTGTGTCCCCTCACCATTCATTACAGACAATGGCAGAGTGGTAAAAGAGCTCATCTATGTGTATGTTTTAGAGGTATGATTCTCTCTCTCATTCTCTCTCTCTCTCATTCTCTTTCCTTTCTCTTTCTCTTCCCCCCCCCCCCCCACCCTCTCTCTCATTCTCTTATCTTCCTTTCTCCTCCCTCCCCCCCCCCCTCCCCCTCTCTCTCTCCCCCCCCCCCCCCTCCCCCTCCCCCTCCCTCCCGCCCCTCCTCTCCTCTCTCTTTCTTTCAACAGCATGTATGGAATCGTAAACACTCGAAACGCAAACGACATGTAAATTCATCGTCTAGCGAAAGGTCTCTGCTCTGGGACGCCCCTTGATTACGTTTGGGAGCGGCGTGTGTGCGTGTGTGTGTGTGTGTGTGCGTGCGCGTGAGAGAGAGAGAGAGAGAGAGAGAGAGAGAGAGAGTGTGTACAAAGGTGTAGGGGAGGGACACAAATTAACCTACAGCAGACGTATCGAGTTAGAGAAGAGACAAGAGCAGAGAATGGACAATCGGACGGGGACATTATCATTGTTAATACGAGGTTTATTCTTTTGTCTTTCGCTTCTCTTTTCCCCTTTTATTATCACTTACGTTTGTGCTGATGTTTCTTTCCGTGTCCCTGTCGGGTGTCGTCCCTACGCCCCGTGCCCCGTCCCTATCGTTATCCCTACTCGCCACACACTCAACCACAGTCTATCTATTCTTACCCATACTCCCACGTCCTCTACCACTGTCCATACTCCTTCCCTTGCCCCTTCCCCATTTTCTCCCCCTGCCCCTTACCCGTTTCTCCCCCTGCCCCTTACCCATTCTCTCCCCTTGCCTCTTCCCCATTCTCTCCCCTTGCCCCTTACTTATTTTGCCCCTTGCCCCTTACCCATTCTCTCCCCTTGCCTCTTCCCCATTCTCTCCCCTTACCTCTTCCCCTTTCGCTCTCCCTGCCCCTTTCCCATTCTCTCCCCTGTCCCTTCCCCATTTCCTCCCCTTGC
>BOPN01001680.1:201015-243515 GCA_017312705.2 Penaeus japonicus | reverse complement strand
AACGCCACCCACCCCTGCCACCACCCACTTCTGTCACCACCACATCTAATGCCACCCACCCCTGCCACCACCACCACAGCTAACGCCATCCACCCCTGCCACCACCCACTTCTGCCACCATCACATTTAACGCCACCCACCCCTGCCACCACCCACTTCTGCCACCACCACATCTAACGCCACCCACCCCTGCCACCACCCGCCCCTGTCACCACCACCACAGCTAACGCCATCCACCCCTGCCACCACCACCACCGCTAACGCCACCCATCCCTGCCACCACAGCTAATGCCACCCACCCCTGCCACCACCCACCCCTGCCACCACCACCACCGCTAACGCCACCCATCCCTGCCACCACAGCTAATGCCACCCACCCCTGCCACCACCCACCCCTGCCACCATCCACCCCTGCCACCGCCACCCATCCCTGCCACCACAGCTAATGCCACCCACCCCTGCCACCACCCACCCCTGCCACCACCACCACCGCTAACGCCACCCATCCCTGCCACCACAGCTAATGCCACCCACCCCTGCCCCCACCCACCCCTGCCATTTTTTTTTTTTTTTTTTTTTTTTTTTAACGCCATCCACCCTAGCCACCACCTAGACAGCTAACGCCACCACAGCTAACGCAACCACCACCGCTAACGCCATCCACCCCTGCCTCCACTACCACAGTCAACGCCACCCACCCCTGCCACCACCCACCATCGCTAACACCACCCACCCCTGCCACCACCCACCCCTGCCACCGCCAGCATTACCAAACAGCTCCTCCCGGAATGGCCGCTTATTTAGCTACTGTTACAGCCTCGACCAAAACATCTTATCGTGTCATGTGTCAAGGCTGCGATGAAGCGTGTGTCAGAGCGGCTTGTCTTCGTTGATAAGCAGACACAGACAGAGGAGGAAAGAGGAACAGACAGATAGACAGTCGCAGACAGACAGTCGCAGATAGACGGTTGCAAGCAGAAGATCGCAAACAGACGGTCACAGACAGACAAAGACAGGCAGACAGGCAGACGTTCTCAGACAGACAAAGTCAGACATATAACCAGCGAAAAGCGAAAACAAACACAGACAAAAGCAAACAAACACAGTCCTTCCGACACTTAGACAGACAAGCAGACAGACGCCACTAGGAGACCTATCGAGGGGAAAGGGGGTCATGCATAAGAATCGAATCGTCATGAAAGGTGGAATGGGTCAGACAAGGAAAATAAACGGTGACGATTGGATATGCAGATTGACACGAGATTATAAACAAAACGTGTGGGTTGATTGACTGCCATAGATAGAGGGAGAAAAGGCTATTTCTATGGGCGAGTATAAATAAACGTTGGATTGATTCTGACAGACTGACGGCTGTTTGACAGACAGACAGACAGACAGACAGTGTTTCGTTAGGCTATTATTGATTACCAGATTATGTTATATCAAACGAAAATACTAGACTTTTTCTCTCTCTGTGCCTCCTCTCTCAATCTCTCTCTCCATTTCCCTTTTTGTTTTCCTTTCCCTTTCTTTCTCTCTCTCTCTCTCTTCCTTTCTCTTTCCTCTCTCATTCTCTCTGTTTTCTTCTTCTTCTTCTCTCTCTCTCTCTCCTTTTTTCCCCTCCTTTCTCTCTGCCTCTCACCCACACGCCAATGCACACTATTATATCAAACAAACACACTTAGCTACATTCTCTCTTTCTCTCTCTCTCTTAGGCATAGTTCCTACGCCTATTCATGTGTATATACTGTATTTAGTATGAATAAACTTATCAGAATCAAAATCTCTCTCTCTCTTCTCTCTCTCTTTCTCTCTCTCTCTCTCTCTCTCTCTCTCTCTCTCTCTCTCTCTCTCTCTCTCTCTCTCTCTCTCTCTCTCTCTCTCTCTCTCTCTCTCTCTCTCTCTCTCTCTCTCTCTCTCTCTCTCTCTCTCTCTCTCTCTCTCTCTCACACACACACACACACATACACACACACACACACACACGCGCGCGCACACACACACACAAACATATGTTTTCTTATATATACATTTCTTCACATATATATAAAAAAAAAATGTTTGTGTACGCATGTGTGTGAGTGTGAAATAGATAAAAAGCTAAGCACGCATTCAAAACCACAAAAGCGTCCTGCAGCACAATACGTGAACGAGGCACATCTTCCTTAGGCTACGAACCCACACCTCGAAAAGCTAGAGTTGTCTTTTATACAACACGTTCACACTCCATCACATGGTACGACACGTGCATAGTTCACAGAAAGGTAGATTTCCGCTTATGTGCACACAACACATTTTGTGATGTAAGAGTGGGTGAGAGAGTAAGTGGGTGGGAAGCTGGGTGGGTGGCTGGATAAGTGGGTGGGTGGGTGGCTGGGTGAGTGGCTGGGTGGGTGGGTGGGTGAGTGGGTGGGTGGGTGAGTGGGTGGGTGGGTGGGTGACTGGCTGGATGGGTGGGTGGGTGAGTGAGTGAGTGGGTGAGTGGGTAGGTAGGTGAATGAGTGAGTGGGTGGATGTGTGAATAAGTGATTGAGTAGGAGGGAGAGAGAGAGAGAGAGAGAGAGAGAGAGAGAGAGAGAGAGAGAGAGAGAGAGAGAGAGAGAGACTAAGAGAGAGTCACTGAGAGAATCACAGAGAAAGAGAGAGAGACACTGAGAGAAAGACAGAGAGAGAGAGAGAGAGAAACACTGAGAGAGAGACACAGAAAGAAACAAACATAGAGTGAGAGAGAGAGAGATAAAGAAAGAGAGAGAGAGAGAGAGAGAGAGAGAGAGAGAGAGAGAGAGAGAGAGAGAGAGAGAGAGAGAGAGAAAAAAAAAAAAAAAAAAAAAAAAAAGAAAAAAAAAAGTAGCATTAAAATAAATGTATAAAAACAAAGCCAAAAGATCGAATGACCCCGAAGGAAGGGCGCACATCAGTGCCTTCTTGAGACGAAGAGAAAGGACCTTGTCCGATTCCGTGAGGGCGACAAGCGTAATCGAACACAAGCAAATAGTGTCGGAGAAGCAGGAGCTGTCATGGGGATGCTGTCATGTGCTGGCGGCGGGAAAGGGCTTCCTTCTGCGTCTGGCTGTCTACGTCTCTTTTGCACTCTCTCTCTCTTTATCGGTGCCTCTCTTTTTCTTTCTTTCTTTCTTTCTCTCGCTTTTTCGCTCTCTCGGTCTTTCTCAGTTTAGAGCCAGCGATCTCACAGAGCAGACGTGTTTTTGTCCTCTCTCGTGACCTAGTGACCTGACCTTAGGTGACCTGATAATCCTGACAATTAGATCTTACGAATCTATCAGATAGATTGTGAGCCAGTGAGTGACGCTTTGTCTACATAAGTGCCATGGTGATTACAATTTCTATAGTGATAAAGTGATAGAAAGTGAGTGAAATTCGCACCGGAGTTGATCACAGCTTTAGCGTGCGAGCTGGTTTTTGGACCGGAGCGTCTGTTTGATAACGCCCCTTGTCAACAAAGTGAGGTCGGGGAGTGACCGCTAGGGTCAATCCCAATCAAATAGAGGGATAGCAATACAACCAAAACAACAGCATACCCTGAGCGTTCACCTGTGTTGACCTTGTCGGACCCCAGGCATGCCCTGAGGCAATTCGGGGAATACCCTCCCCGGGTTAAATCTGACGTCATGGCTAGTGCTGCCATACCGGCGTCTGAGGCCCCGACCGACCCAGGAATGGAAATGGAAAACGAACCCTTGACAAGTAAAAGGCCAGCAACACTCCGGCAACGAAGACATCACCATGGTTGCGCAACAACGGCGACCCTAACGGGAAATGCGAAAACCCGCAAAAGAAATTGAAGAAATCCACAAACGACACTGAGGCAGAACCGAAAGAAAAGGAGAATGATATTCCCCCACAAGACGAAACTGACGACGACGGATTCACACTTGTGCAAAACAAGAAGAAGAAGAACCCAAAGAAATCGAACGCTGAAGCCGGACCACTGGAAAATGGACAAACTCGCAACAACAACAACCGACGGCCCTTACGACCTGCAAAATGTGAGGAAGGCTACATACCTCAAGATCAGAGGAATTGAGCTAGACTTTCCGAAAGACACAGATGTTGCCTCGAAATACAGATGGCCTTGCATGCCACGAAACAGCATCATGGCACCGTCATATTCCAGGAGAGATGAACACACCTACATAATGGTTGAAAGGAAAGAAGATGTAATTAAAGATCTTCTGAACACGGAATACGGTGGAATCAAGCTCCACAGACAACAGCACCCAAGGCAAATCGCCAAGGTCGACGCAATCATTTTGGGCTTAGTGTTCATCAAGAGGTGAGCATAATAGAAGCCCATGAACACCTGGCGAGGCCCAAGCGCCTGAAGGGAAAAGAGGCAGTGGTGGCCGAATGGACAGGACCCGAGCCTCCCCCGGAAAAAATCTGGGTTCCTGGGGCCTACCGCCCACTGCGGATTGCTTACTACAATCCGCCTGCACGGCGTTATACAAATGTCAACGTTGGGGCACGTGGCTGAAAAGAGGTGCGGGTCTACAAAACCTGCTGGTGCGGCATCTGCGCAGGAAAGCACCCCACAGCGAAGGTGCAACAACAAAAATTGAAAAAGGGTGAAAAAATCCACGAGCAGTGCATAAACTGCTACAAAAAAGATGTGCGAGCATGGCATCAAGACTGCCCAAATAAACCGTCTATCCGAGAGCAAAAGGGACCACAACGACTACCATTGCGCGCACACAACAATGCAACGCATCAGGCTGCCGCGCCAAGTGAGGTACCTCGCGGTAATGCGTGGCACCAGATGCGTCGGAGCAGTGCATCTCATCCCGAGGGGCATCAGGCCGACAAATGGCCGAAATTAGGCCACAGTCAGGCTTTGCTCGGCCAGTTGAAAACAGTGATAACGCCGAAGGACCAACAGTCTCTGAAACCAAGACACTGCAAAACAGGCCGGAGAAACTGATAGTGCTCCTGCAGTTATGTGTAGTGAAATAAGTGAAATGATTGATAAAACGGTCAAGGACATGTCAGAAAAATTTGTAGTTGCTCTCGAAAAAAGCACGAGTGAATTTACAAAAACCGTTGAGCAACTAAAAGAAATAATTGAAATACAAAGATCCGAGATCAACGAACTGAAAAAAATTATAGGTATAAATGATAAAAGGAACGCACAAAAAAATGAGCAGGGGATGACGAAGGACGAAGCTGAAAGCTTACTGAAAAAAGCTGTCCCTAGATCATTCAGTGGGAAATCAGTAAAAGAACTAATAGGAAATAAGAACTTATCCAGAGAAAAATAAACAGAGAGTTCTATTCAGCTTTAAAATAGTACACGAACACATAGAAAAAATAAAAACGTATCCCCAGTTTAAGAATGGATAACGCTGAGGTGACGAATTATAAAGGGATCACCCTCCTGAGTTGGAACATTGCCTCACTTAGGAAGCGATTACCCGATCTGCTTGCGAAGAAGTGTCCAACGATAACATTGATGTAATTTGTCTACAGGAATGCAGATTATCTAAGGGTGAGCATGTACCTAAAATATTGTCCTATATATCGTACAAGCTTCAAACGCATAACTCCTGTGTTATGTATGTCAAAAAGACTTTGCCGCATACAGTTTTGCCTCATAAAGGTCAAAGTAAGGGTACACAGTTCCATGGAATTAAGATCTATATTGGAACCTCGACGCTAAATGTGATTAATCTATATGCACAAGCAAATCTATTTGACATAGATGCGTGCCGACTGCATTACTCAGAACCTACCGTTATGGTTGGAGACTTTAACGCGCGCCACACTCAGCTCGGTGATCCAGTTCGCACCAATGGAAATGGATCAGGGCTCCGAGATTAGTTAAGCAGTCATGACTTTGTACAACCTAAGTAGGTAATGATGAGCCCACCCATAAATGTGGAGGAATTCTCGACCGATGTATTGGTTTTCATTTGTATGACACCGGGCATACATCCAGGATTACTGACGACCTAATGTCCGATCATTTTGCTCTATTGTCGGAGATAAAAGTTCCCTGTAATGCTCAGCTCACAAGTGATTTTAAGAGGAGGAGGATAAAAATCCCAGTTGACAAGATATCAGTTTTGTTCAGTATATTGACGACTGGTACACGAGTTATTATCCAGTCTGCCCATGTAGCTTCAATGATAATCTGGTCTCCTAGATACACGAGTATCAAGACATTGCAATCAAGAATGTAAAGAAATCTCGCGTCCCTCCCTCGAACTTATATAGCAATAACAAAGATTCTCTATTATCAACCTTAAAACACACTGCTCGAAAGATTGGTAGGGCATACAGAAGAAACAGAACAGCTCCCTTACTGGAACTGTTTCAGGAGGCTCTTCAAGAAGTTCGAGACAGAGTCGAATGGGAGACAAGAAAAATGGGAGAAATTTGTCAATTCACTAAATAACTCAACACCAATAGGAAAAGCATGGGAGGATATTAATAGGATAAAAGGGAAAAAGACATCTCAAATCGCACATCCAAATCCTCGAGAAAAAGCAAATGAGCTCATCAACAGATATGCTAGGATATCCAGCCCTGACTCACTGAATAGTGAGTCGGCTATATATACACACCGAATCTTATGCAGGCATGAGGGAATTGATTGACTCGATGATTGAGCAGTATGATGATTGCGATGTTTCGTTTACTGAGACCGAGCTTGATGCTGCCCTCACCAGAGGCAATTCAACAGCTCCTGGTGAGGATGGCATCACGTATGACGTCATTAGACTACTCAGAAATGTCCCTGGTGATCCTGTTCTACGACTATTCCGACTCATTTATGGACGTGGGTGTACTACCAATATCCTGGTCGCAGTGTATTATAAAACTAATACCAAAGACAAATAATCCAGGAGAATACAGACCGATTTCCTTAACTAGCTGTCTTTGTAAAACTTTTGAAAAAGTCATACTAAATCGACTATTATTTAGAATTAAAGATAAAATGTCGCCAGCTCTTTATGGATTTATGCCAGACAAGTGTGTTCAAAATTGTATAACAACATTTCTGTCAATTCTTGGAGGTAATGGGTTCACTATTTTCCTGGATTTGAAGTCTGCATTTGATACAGCAAATAGGCAAATAATCCTACAAGAACTAGCCCTGATCGGAATTGGGGGACATATCAATGGATACTTCCAGAATAGGCAATCAGCCGTAGCGTTTCAAGGCTACAAGAGCGAACAGAGGGTCATGTCGCTCGGCATCCCCCAAGGGGGAGTCCTAAGCCCTCTGTTATTTAACGTTTTGGTAAACTCCCTTATCAGACGTTTTAAACAACAAGCCAATGCCACGATCATAAGCTATGCTGATGATATATTGATTCATGCTAGAAATTATCAAGACTGTTTATGTGCACGCGAGACAATATCTTGGTCTGCAATGAACTAAGTTGATTATTTCAGTAGATAAGACCAAGGTATATAGTCACAATGTAAAAGATCGAGATAAACAGTTCACTATAGATAGTGATAGTATAGCTCGAGTTAGAATCATTCGATATCTCAGGTAAATATTCCACATACGGCCGAAGATGTTGAGGTGATCAATCAAAAATGTGGGGAAGTAGACTAGCTGCCCTACGAGCAGTTGCTGGCAATAATGTAACTTCGGGGCAAACATACAAATTGGAAGAATGATGTATACAGCTTACATAAGACCCCTCATTGATTATGCTGCACCTGCTCTAGTAACACAGCCATCCCGAACAATTAGAAGGCTAGAAGTAATGCAAAATGTGGCAATGAGGATAATCCTGGGATGTCCAAATACTACTAAGGTCTTGAACATGAGGAAAGAACTCGGATTGCCAAGCATTACTGATACTGGATCTACAGAAATCAACACAATGACAGCAATAAAATTATTAAGATCGTCAGATGATAGTATAGCCAAGGAATCTTTGTTAAATTGCCTTTTTGAGGGCGCCACAGATCTGCTTGGGTCAGAAAACGTAACTCGAAGCTCGAAACCATGATATGATGCAGAGTTCTGCAAAAGGCATCCCTCCAAAACATTTGTTCCGCCATGGGAGATAAAGCACTTCGACATCATCAAAGCAAGTGTCCCTCCAAAAAAACAAATTGAAAACAACGCTCACCTGAAAGCTAAATTAAGAAAGGACATTCTGAAGCAAATTCACGAGATTAAGCAAGAGTATGAGATAAAACAGCTTATCTTCACTGATGGGTCGGTAATTCCAGACACAGGTTCAGCCGCATGCGCTGCAATCGTATGCGATGCCACTGGAAGGATTAGCGATGTTGGTTTCAGACTCAACAACTGGGCGTCCATCCTGCAGGCAGAACTGTTTGCTTTACTTGTTGCTCTTAAGATAGCCGATCGCACGGGGGATAGTACTCTCATCATTACAGACTCCCTCTCCTCACTTCATGCTCTAAACTCATACAGAAATGATAACACAGGACTCGTGTCAACAGCGAGGCATAGGTTAAACAGATTGTTTCTGAAGGATGTAACCACTAAAATACTGTGGGCACCATCACACATAAATCTAGAGTTACACGATATGGCTGATGCTCTATCTGAATCATACAGTCATATGGATACTATTAATTATGACATTGGTGTAACAACTGAGCATGTACGTAAGATCATAAAGAAAAAGCTCTCCACTCAGGCTGAAACTGAGAGAAATGCTGAGCAAGACACAAGCAGATCAATCATTCACCATAATGCTATGTCCAAGACAAAGCATATCTACGGCAGTACAAACAGAGTTACGAGACAGCTTGATGTAGTGACTGCAAGGTTACGGCTTGGCTACAAATATTACTGGGAGTATAGTGTTTCAAACAATGCAAGGGGGACTGGTCTAAGTTGTGCAGTCAGCCCTATTCACACACCCTTGACCACTATGTAATGATATGTCCTCTAATTGAAGAATTTCGTGAAAGGATTGAACGTAAAACATTGTACAGTATTGCAACATCCTTTATAGAGGACGGCATTTTATCAGATATATTACGTAAACACAAAGACTTTGCCTGTAATAGATAAAATTGCAAGGCCTCTCTAGAGTGATATACATGCACTACTATGTCTTATGTATAGCTTTGCCCTAGCTTATTGATTGACAGGGTCACAGTAATATCTGTTTTACCAACAATGTATGTCTCAGAAACTAATATGAACTGTACAAATCATTTAGGCATAGTTCCTATGCCTATTCATGTGTATACAATGTATATAGTATGAATAAACATATCAAAATCAAAATCAAATCGGTCTTTCTCTCTCTGTTTCGTGCTCTCGCTCTCGCTCTAATTCTCTCCTCTCTCTCTCTCTCTCTCTCTCTCTCTCTCTATCTATCTATCTATCTATCTATCTATCTATCTTTCTTATTCTCTCTCTCTCTCTCTTATTCTCTCTCTCTCTCTCTCTCTCTCTCTCTCTCTCTCTCTCTCTCTCTCTCTCTCTCTCTCTCTCTCTCTCACTCAGAGAGGTGGGAAGGAGAAGGAGGAATGGAAGGAATAGAGAAGAGAAGAAATGGCACCAGAGAGTGAGTGGGAAGGAGAGAAAAAGGGAAGAGCACAGACGAATAGAAGGGGAGGGTGATAAAGGGACGGAGGGGGGGGGGAGGAAGAGAAGGAAAGAGAGGAGGAAGGGACGAATGAGAAGGGGTGGGGAGAGGGAAGGTAGAACGAGAGAGAAAAGGAGGAAAAAAGAACCAAGAGCTTCGATATCCATTCCTTATCTTTGAGCATTTACGGTTCTCTTATCGTCATAAGGGGGGGGGGGCAGGGGTAAGGGAGGGGGAGTAATTGCAGGCTGGGCTTGATTCCCGGAAAAGGGGGCGGGTGGGAAGATAATGGTGGAGTTGAAAAAAAAGGGGGAAGAGGGATTGGCCTTGTCGAGAGGGTAACGGTACGGGGGGGGGGGGGGGGGGGGAATTTAAGAGGAATGAGAAGTAAAGGGGAGAGAAAAGAGAGAGAGAGAGAGAGAGAGAGAATAACGACTCGAAAGCGAGCAAGGAGAGGAGAGAGGTCGGGCTAAGAAAAAAACACAAATTTGCCAAGGAAAAAAAGGGACACAGCAGTTCACTTTCCAGCTGAATTGTTTACCTTCAATGGTGATGCGCGAGGGACAAGCAACTACTGTCGTTATTTACCCATTTTTCTTCCTCTTTGACCTTCTATACCCTACACCCTATACCCTACGCTACACCCCCCGGCCGAGGGTAGCCCAGAACCGGCACCCGAACGAAATCACCCTCCCTCACGAACCCACACTCTCTCCCGAGCCCACACTCTCTCCCGAGCCCACACTCTCTCCCGAGCCCACTCTCTCTCCCGAGCCCACTCTCTATCCCGAGCCCACACTCTCTTCCGAGCCCACTGTCTCTCCCGAGCCCACACTCTCTCCCGAGCCCACTCTCTATCCCGAGCCCACACTCTCTTTCGAGCCCACTCTTTCTCCCGAGTCCACTGGCTCTCCCGAACCCACACTCTCTCCCGAGCTTACTCACTCTCCCAATCCCGAGCCCACTCTCTCTCTCTAAACCACACTCTCTCCCGAGCCCACTCTCTATCCCGAGCCCACACTCTCTTCCGAGCCCACTGTCTCTCCCGAGCCCACACTCTCTCCCGAGCCCACTCTCTCTCCCGAGCCCACACTCTCTCCCTAGACCACACTCTCTCACGAGCCCACTCTCTCTCCCGAGCCCACACTCTCTCCCGAGCCCTCTCTCTCTCCCTAGACCACACTCTCTCCCGAGCCCACTCTCTATCCCGAGCCCACTCTCTCTCCCGAGCCCACACTCTCTCCCGAGCCCACTCTCTTTCCCAAAACCACTCTCTCTCATGAACCCACTCTCTCTTCCGAGCCCACTCTTTCTCCCGAGCCCACTCTCTATCCCGAGCCCACTGTCTCTCCCGAGCCCACACTCTCTCCCGAGCTTACTCACTCTCCCAATCCCGAGCCCACTCTCTCTCCCTAAACCACACTCTCTCCCGAGCCCACTCTCTATCCCGAGCCCACACTCTCTCCTGAGCCCACACTCTCTTCCGAGCCCACACTCTCTCCTGGGCCCACTCTTTCTATCGAGCCCGGCTAGTTTTTGCGTGCATTATAGTGTAATTACTTTTTGGACATTGTTTTTGTTGAGTTGCTTTCCTGTATTTGCTTTTGCTGCTACAGAGCAATTGCTTTTGTTTCACTATGTTTTTGTTGCCGAGTGCTTGTTTTTGTTGTGCTATGTTTTTGTTGCAGAGCGTTTACTGTTGTTGCAGTATGTTTTTGTTACGGAGCGCTTTTTTTGTTGCTGAAGAACATTTGTTTTTATTGTGTTGTTGTTTTTACAAGGTTTTCGTTTTTATAATACCCAACTACTATTGTTACTATAGGTTTTCTTGTTCCATTGTTGTTTTTGTCTTGCACTTAACATTTATAACTATCTAGCTTTTTTTTTCATTTTGTGCGATTTTTTTATTTTGGTTTGAATTCAATACTTTGATATTATTTCTCAAATTTGTACTTCCTTCTCACCCTTTTGATGTCACTCTGCCTCTCCTTATTTTTCTTTAAGTCTTCTCCTCCTCCATCTTTTCTTCTTTCTTTCTTTCTTTCTTTCTACTTTCTTTCACTTTCCATTTCATGATTTCTTGAAGGAGAGGAAGGAAGGAAGAAGGGAGAAAGAAGTAAGAGAGGAGAGGAAGAAGAAAAGATGAAAAAGGAGAGGGAAGGAAGAGGGAGAGCGAAGAAAGAGGGAAAGGGGAAAAGGAAGAAAATATTATGGAGGAGAGAGGAGGGAAGGAAGCAGAAGGGAGGAGAGAGGGGCAAAGGGGCAGAAGAAGAAGGGAGGAAGGAGATAGAAGGAATAGGAAAAGGGAGGGAAAAGAATGATGGAGTGAGTGAGGGAGAAGGAAAGAGTTGGGAGGAATAAGGAGGGGGAAAGGGAGAGGAAGGAGGAAGGGAGAAGGAAAAATGCAAGAAAGAGATAGAAAGAGGAGAGATAAGGAACAAGAAGGGAAGGGTGAGGGGAAATAGAAGGTGGAATGAGGGAGATGGATAGGAAGGAGGAGGGGAAAGGATAGGAAGGAGGAGGGGGGGGGGTAAGCGGAAAGGTGAAAAGGGGAACGTAGGGAAGGAAATAGAGGGGCGTAAAGACTTTAAAAAAGGGGGGAGGGGCGTGTTAAGGGTTTTGTAATTAAGGCAGGCTTTGAGTAGGAGGATGGGGAGGGGGCAGGGGGGAGGGGGGAGGGGGATGGCTTGATAAATGACACTATTTTCGTAACAGCAGGAGGGAGGGAGGGAGGGAGGGAAGACGGGGGAGAGGAAGGGAAGGGGTTGGAGTGTGTGTGTGTGTAGGGGGGGGTTATGGGAAGAAAGTGCAAAAAAAAAATCGTTCTTAGCTAAGCAGTGATATCGATAAGTTCCAGTCGATAGATAAATAGATAGATCGATAGATCATACAAATCAGATAGCACGAATAAAAAAAAAAAGTTAAAACTAAATATAATGCATTCTTTATTGCAAAGCTTGATGGGGAGAAGGAAGGGGGGAGAGATCAAAGAGAGGCTGACCCCCTACCCCCTACCCCCCCTAATCACACCCAATAGGCGTTCTCCCACGCCGTAGGCCGGGCGAGCCGCGGGTGCCATTCAGGACGCAATGCAAAGTAATTGTGTGTGTGTGTGTGTGTGTGTGTGTGTGTGTGTGTGTGTGTGTGTGTGTGTGTGTGTGTGTGTGTGTGTGTGTGTGTGTGTGTGTGTGTGTGTGTGTGTGTGTGTGTGTGTGTGTGTGTTTGTGTGTTCTTTTTTGTTCATTATTTTTTTTTTTTTGTCTTTGTTCTTGTTCTTGTTCTTGTTTCTTATCACTGTGCGTGTGTGTGTCTGAGCGTATGTATGTTTACGTCTGGACATGTGTCAGTCAGTGTTTATGCGCGTTATGAGCATGGTTTATTTGAGCATGTGTATGTGGCTGTTTGTTTACGTAAGTGTGTGTATTTGTGGGCGGATTTTACTTCCTTCCATATATATATTTTTTATCCCATTCTGTATACATGATAGCACACACACACACACGCACACACACACACACACACACACAGACACACACACACACACACACACACACACACACACACACACAGACACACACACACACACACACACACACACACACACACACACACACACAGACACACACACACACACACACACACACACACACACACACACACACACACACACACACACACAGACACACACACACACACACACACACACATATATATATATATATATATATATACATATATATATATATATATATATATATATATATATATATATATATATATGTATACATAATCATAATGATAATACCATTCTTCTTATCATTATCATGATGCTATCATCATTATCGCTATCATCAATGTTACATCATTATCATATTGTTATCATTATTATCATCATTATCATTATTATATTAATTTTCATTATGAAAAACATATCATAATGAATTGGGATAATGGTTCTTGAGGTAATGCGTGGGGGTGTTGGGGAGGGGGGGGGAAGTTAGAAGAGTTAAGGGTGGGGGTGGGGAGGGGTGGGGGGTCATAATAATGGGTGAGTGTAAAGGTATGTTTGTTTGTTTGCATAGTTCCTTATATACACGTCACAACTTCGACAAAATTGTGACGAAGGGCGAAGTAGAAACAGAGGAGAGGTGGGGGGGGGGGGGGAAAGAGGTAGGGGAATAAGGGAAGGAAGAAGCAAAGGGGGAGAACAACAGTACTCCTGCTACGGCGACTACTACTGTTTTTTTATTACTATTTTCCTCCTCCTACTGCTACTCCTAATCCTACTGCCATTACTCCTACTCCTACTACTACTATTATTTCTACTCCTCCTACTACTACTATTACTCCTAATCCTACAACAACAACTACTACTACTACTACTATGACTATTCTTACTACTACAACCTTACTCTACAACTTTATCCCTGCTACTCAACTCTACTGCTGCTATCATTACTATTACTACTCCTAATACTATTGCTGCGGTAACTACTACTCAATTACCTTACTACTCCTACTACTACAATAACAACTTTAATACTACTTACAAGTCGACGACCTTGCAACAATTTAAAAACAATAACGGAAATAACAAAACGACGTATCCTACCACTATCATAACCATTATATCATCATCATTTGATAAATGATATTGCAGGATTTGACTCGATCATGACATCCTGGTTGCCTCATAACAGGAAATTATGTCACCGTCAGCACCCCTATATTAACGATGTAATCAGAATCATCATCAAATTATCATCATCAAATAATTTTTACCATCATCATCATCATAATCAAATCATTTTTACCATCATCATCATTATCAAATCATTTTTACCATCATCATCACCATCATCATCAAATTACTATTACCATCATCATTATCATCAGTATATATTTAACACCATCATCATCACCATCACCCTTATTGCAACGACCATGTGCAGTGACAAGCATAATTGTTGAGATACACTTTGTAATTTTCTCTTCCATTTCTTTTATTCATGCAGGTTAATTCCCTTTCCTTGTAGAAGAAGAAAATCTCATAAGGAACTGATCAAGTCAATTAGGACTAATATACTGATTAGCTCTCACGCCGGCCTCTGCATCATTAATTTTCTAAGGGCGAATATTGCAAAGTTGCTAACTCTGAAAAAGGGAAAGAGAGGGGGGTAAGAAAAAAAATATCTGAGGACAGGGAGAGGGAGAGATTGGAGGAGAGGAGGGAGGGTGAGAGAAGGGGGAGGAGAAAAGAGAGGAGAGAGAGATGGGAGAAGAAGAAAGAGATAGGGAAGAGGGGGGAATGTGAAAGGTAGAGAAATGGGGGAGAAGAGATGGGGAAGAGGGGAAAGAGAAAGAGATGGGGTAAGAGAGGGAGAGAAAGAAATAGGGGAAGAAAAGAGAGAGAGAGAGAGAGAGAGAGAGAGAGAGAGAGAGAGAGAGAGAGAGAGAGAGAGAGAGAGAGAGAGAGAGAGAGAGAGAGAGAGAGATGGGTAGGAAGGAAGGGAGAGTTAAAGGAAAGAAGAAAAGCGGAGGAGGGAGAAGGAGGAAATGGGGGAGGAGGGCAGGGAGAGAAGGAAGAAAGGAGGAGGAAGATATATAACGAGAGAGAGAGAAAAAACATCAACAACTTATAATCTCAGGAAGCAAACCAAACAGGAAAAACAACAGAGGGATGTGTACCACGAAAAAAAAATAGATACATATATTGGCCCCAAAAAACTTTATCGATTCCGCCAGAACGGAAGGCGCGGTTGGCTCGAAGGTTCCCAAGAGCGCACAGGAAGACGACTTTCCACCTACACATACAAACATACACAGACGCACACGGATACACATATGGACTCGTATACGGACAAGCACTTGCACTTACTCGCACGCACTCACTCATTCAAACACACACACACTCGCACGCACACTCGCACGCACGCACGCACACACTCGCACGCACGCACGCTCGGGATCCGATCCGTTCTCACGAAACCGTCCTTCTGGAACATTCTTCGGCCATGTGACCTACCCTCATCCCCCCCACACCCCCCCACACCCATTCTTTTCCAATCTCCTTTTACGACACCCTCCTGCAGGAGAAAAAAGGGGGGGGGAGGGTAAAAATACAAGTTATTCCAATTCTTTTTTTTCCTAAACTGTAGAGTATCTTTGACTGCATACGAGTTATAATAATGATGGCGTCGCTGGACTCGTGTGCATACTGCCTCCGTCCCTCCCCCGCAAGTCGAGCAAAATGAGTGAGCGAGCGAGTGAGTGAGCGAGGGGGCGAATGAGCGAGAGAAGAAGCGAGGGAGCGAAGCGGAGGGAGTCAACGCCCTTCGCTCTCCTCGCAGTCATCATCACTTTTGGCGGGAACTTGCGTTTGGCGCGCCAGCCACGTGACCCCCCCTTGACCCCCCTCCCTTTGACCCCCCCGCGTAGTAACTCCTGGCCGGGGGAGGGAGGGGGGAGAAGGGGGAGAAACTTAGGGTTGCCAGACACACAAATCAAAATCGCGCATGCTGATTGGTCGGCGGGAGAACTACGCGCGTTCATTGGCTGGAGTCACTACGGGATATTTCAGGGCTGTCAACCTCAAAGGGGATGCGTGGGTTGTTTTTTGAAGTTTCTTTATGTTTCAGGAGTTTACTGATGTTGATTTTCATTTTTCATATAAACTATATCCATATTGTAGGATTTTTGTAAGAACAAAAATGAAAATGATATAACTTTATCGTGATAGTGTACCAAAACAGAAGCTCTGTTGGCAACGCCCGCCAGAATGTATTGAATTCTTGCGTGTGACGTCAGAGGAGACGCAGAACACCCACGAATCCAGACGTAAATATTACGCTCACGAAGAGGAAGAAAGTAGTAACATGTCTGCGTCACTTTTTCACCTTACTGATCGAATCTATCGCATTTTTAATCTCACATAGGAAGAATATACACCGGTATATTCTATTTCATAAGAAAAAACCGATCCACCAAGCCCACAGAAAGAAAAACTGGAATAAATCCGAGGATGATAGTGGCGTAGGAATACCTTGTATAAGAGCCAAGTAGACATAGATATTCATCAGTTACACTCTTGCGCTCGTGGCGAGTGGACTCATTCGTCGTCGTCCTCGGGGTCTGGAAACCACCCACCCAAGGAGACTTTAAAGATCTAGGAAAAGTGCTAAGGAAAAAGTAATCGACACGAACACAACTCCAACTAAGTTCAAGTGAAACCAGAAGGACTTCCGACAGTTTTTTAGTTCAGAGAAAATTATTTACAAAAGCAAAATTCAAGTGATAAAAAGGATACCAAGGAATTAACTTCTCCCAAAATTTCCTCCAAAATCTCGAGTGAATGAGTAATCCGGATAATGTTGGACGTTATTGTTTCTCCAAAGATCTCTCACATTGCAAGCATGGCGCCTCAGTCTAGCAGTGTAGCACCGCCCGTGTTTTGCAGCGACGAAAAAGCCACGGCGACGTCTTGCAAAATGTGTTCAAAGTGCGGCCCCATTGCATCTGCCACTAAGCCTGCAACATCCAATGCCACAGCCAATGCTTCGTCGAGAGTCACAGTCCCTTTGACGACGAGAGGTAATTTCCACGTTGCTTCTGTTGGAATCAGTGTAGTTATGTTGGTGGTCCTGCCTTCCCCTTCTTAAGTCATCTCAAGAAGGTGGAAGTTACATATGTCTAGGATGTATAGTAATGAAGGGCTCCAACCCTTAGTGTTATAGACATGCACGTCATTTCAAGGAAGTAAGTACAGTGTATGTATAGAATTTCGCGGCGTTATAACTCCGTATGAATGATGGGTATTTCGCTTGTGATTCTATCTATCTTGCCAACAGTGTTCTTGGGCTTGTTTGTAACTGGGGAAAACAAAACAAAACCATGAGTATTTGTTAGCTCATTGTTTGATCAGGCCAGGAGAGATTTGCATAACATCAGGTATATACTTTTATGTAAACAACCCACGTGGGGAAGGGGGGTTGGCGAGGGGGGTAGAAACAGGGGTTATTTACCTCTGCAATGAAGGGTGCAGCGACATTAGCGCCCCGCCACCCCTCTCTCTCTCTCTCCAATATTTAGTTAGTCTTCAACTCAATTATAGTTCTTATAAAGGAGAGTTTGTTTACGAGAGAGATATAGTGCGAAAGAAATAGTGTTTATGCCTTTGACTCTGGTGTAGAAGCGAGTCGAAATCATTATTGCAGTGTGCAATTAAATTTTAGATTGGGTGGAGTTTGTCGAAAGCGAATTTAGGGTAAGACAAGGTTAGTTGACATTGAACGGCCACCTTTCGAAGGAAATGGGGACGAAATTGTGAAATAGGATCATTAGCTGTTAAATAGTGTTTGGGTGTTGTTTGTCATATTCGCAGTTACTGGTGTAATAATTAGCATCGAGCCAACTTTAAATTTGATTATTTATGTACCCATAGGCCTAATTTTTTCAGCGTAGGTGGGGAAGATACTTATAATTTCAGGGAATCACTTGTTAGTTGTTGTTGACTGTTATGTCGAGTGTATATAGATTTTACGAGTTTTACTCATGAGTTGTTTAGTAGGTGAGATAATGATGGCCTTTAACTGATTGTAGTTTGTTTGCAGTATTGGTTATTTGTTTCTAAATCATGCTGCTATTGTTTTGTTGTTTGCACTCCTTCGGTTCTTGCATGTGATTTTGAAGATGAATAAGCTGCAGTCTTGATGATTTGGTTTTCTTTCTAGAAATATTCAAAATGGGCTTGGTTATATGAGGTGTTTGGTCAACACATGTTCTGGCTTTTTTTTGGTCTTGTCCTTTTCGACCTTATATAACCATGTTGTTAGATATGGTCAGCTAACTAGCAAGAGAAGTCGTTAATTCGTAATCTATGGTTTTCGAAACCAAATTTAACTTCTAACAACCCAGGCGGACAGAGTCTGTGGGATCTGCGCAGTTGCTTTCGGAATCGACCCTCATTTTCCCCTCTCTCGTGCCTCTCATTCATGTCGCTTATGGCAAGATGACGACGCTGTGGTACCGTAACTTCTCTAAATGGAAGGGAGGAATGGTTGCCATCTTAAGGGTGGTGGTGGGGGGGCGAAGGTGGAGGGAGGGAGGGAGGGTGTTTCCTACGCACCCTTTTCTCGTAAGGTGATGGGATGTCGCAGTGACTCTGGCCTGATTTTTTCGGTTGGTTTCGCCTTTTATGGAGGAATGTATAGTTTGCCTCTAGGAGTGTTTGTTTTTGTTTTTAAAGGTCTACCCCCCCCCCCGTCTCTCTACGAGGGGGCTGCCTGACCTACTATGGGCGTCGGGACCTCGGGTCAGGTTGGCGCGCGACCGTGTTTGTGTGTTGTGTCTGTTCACGGTTAAAGGTATTCCTGGGCGAGGTCTGCTGGTGCTTTGGGAGGGCGGATGTCTTCGTCAGCGTTGCTGGAAGCTCTCGGAGACGTGGTGCAGACGAGGTCATGTTGCTTGACCCCTTTCTTTTGTTTGTTTTCGTTTCGGTTTGCTCACCTCGAGGGTCCGTACTACCTCACCCCCCTTGACTTCTTGAACCCTCTGCTCGCCCTCCCTCCTCCGCGCTCTCGTGTTTGGCAAAGATTCCTCGTCGTTCTGTTGGTCAATCGGAATGGCTGTCTTGCCATAGGCCGAGTGGTCATGCAGACTGCGATGGCCAGGCGTCGTGGTGACCTCAGACGGCGCGCCGGAAGTAGGTCAGAGGGTCTGTTGTTTTTGTTTTGATCTTGCTCTTTTCTTGCGTTTCTATTTTTTCGTTTGTTTGTTTACCTTGCCCAGTGACCCACAATGCACGTGGCAAGTGGCGATGATGCGCAGAGGACTTGAATGTGGCAACTTCCTGTCTGTTGTGGCGACGGAAGCGCGGCTGTGAGCTGTTAGTTCCTGATTTTTTTTAGATACCGTTTTATCGCAAGGAAGTTTGGTATTTTTCTTTCATTCTTGATGTCCATCTGGTAGAGATCTGAGTGTTATCTGTTTAGAAGATTCCATTTTGTCATTGGCTTTATTTTGCGCAGCAGTTTCCAAAGAAGCTTAAATGTAATTTTTGGTGTTTTGGCAGTACGCTTATCTCGCAGTATGTATATCTGACCCTGTTTTTTTCTCTCTCTTCCTCTTCCACCCACTTCGGGCGGCCTCTGCAGGGAATGGGCGGCCCGTAGAAGAGACTTACCGAGTAGGGCCAGTTCTCGGCAAGGGCGGCTTCGGAACAGTCTACTCCGGCTGGAGAGTGCGGGACGGAGCTCCCGTCGCCATCAAACAAGTTGCCAAAGCCAAAATCACAGCATGGGAAATGGTAAGTCCACTTTATTGTTCTTATTGTTATTGTTACCATTGTCACTATTACTGCTATTAGTATTAGTATTACTGTGAATTTCTTTTATTCATGTGTTTTGTAATTTTATGTGACGGGTTTCCGGTAAGTGTGTTTTGATTCGATTACGTGGCCAAGTTAGTGTATGTATGTATGTATGTTTGTCGTGGTGTGGGTATGGAGTGTTTGTTTATCCCTGAGTGCGTGGAGAGGGTTGTATGTATCGTCTGCGTTGTTCGGTTTGTTGTGGCAGCGAGAGAGAGAGAGAGAGAGAGAGGCCGAGGGGAACTGTTTCACATCTGTTTGCTATTGTGTGCGCACCTCTCTCTCTCTCTCTCTCTCTCTCTCTCTCTCTCTCTCTCTCTCTCTCTCTCTCTCTCTCTCTCTCTCAATTATCATCATTCTTGTATTGTAGACATTTGAAAAAAAGAGGATGTGCAAAACTACCTAGAGTCATTTCCCCTCACCACCCCCTTCCCCCTTCTCTCTCTCCCCTTTCCCCTCTCCCCCTTCTCTCTCCCCTCGCTTGAAGCACCATCTTCATTGCCCTTCTAGCATCTTCATCTCAACACTTTGCATCCCCACAAAAGTAGGCCAGGTAAAAGAGGGGGGAAGGGGGGGGGGAGGGAAGTAGGCTTCCCCTCTCGTCTCCTCGCATTCGAGTGAGAGGGGTGGGTGGGTGAGTGTGAGAAGAGGGGAGCAGGGTGTGTGTGTGTGTGTAGAGGGGGGGGGGGAGAGCTGGTGCATACGAAGGCTCTAATGCGTAGCTCTCCAAGAGGGGGTTACGGGTATGGGGAGGGGGAGAGGGGGGATTGGATTTTTTTTTCTTGAGAGAGAGAAGAGAAGAGGGATCGGGGAGGCGAGAGGGGGGAGGGGGGGGGGGGCTGTATACGGAAGTTCTCATTCTCTTTTCTTTTCTTTATTTATTATTAAATTTTAATATTGTTATTATTCGTTTTAATCACATCGTCTTCGTCCCTTCTCTCACCTCTCGTCCTTCCGTTTTTTTTTTTTATTCCTTATACTTTCTACTCCACATATTCCCCTCTTATTCCGAATTATTCCCCTCCCTCCCAACGAAGCACAGAGGAGAGAGAGGAAGAAAGGTTAAAGTAGAGGCAGAAATAGAAGGAAGAGCGAGAGAGAGAGAGAGAGAGAGAGAGAGAGAGAGAGAGAGAGAGAGAGAGAGAGAGAGAGAAGGGGCGGGGTCCCACGGCCGTGGCTAGGGTCTTGTCCCGATCGATACTCCCCGACGTGTCTGTCTCTGAGGGGAGAGTGAGGGGAGGGGAGGGGGGGAAGAGGGGAGCATATAGGCGCGTGGGTGGGGAGGAGAAGATGAAGGAAGAAGAGGAGAAGGAGCAAGGAGAAACTCTCTTTCTTCCTCCTACTTCCCTTCTCTTTCTCTCCCATCCACCCTCCATTCCTTCCTTCTGTATATCTCCCTTTTCCTTCCTGCTTCCCTCCCTCCCTCCCTGTCTCTACCTGCCTCTCTCCCTTCGCTCCCTCTCCCTCCTCTCCCCCGTCGTGTCGGCAAGCAGACGGTGGGCGGAAGTGGGCACAAGGAGAGGGGGCTCTGAATCCCTGGGACGACTGCAACGGCACATCAACCGGTCGTTTCTCTGCCAAATCATCATCGGATGGACCACGGGAGTTGCAACAGTCGGGGCTGAACGACTAGTAGCAGGAGTAGCAGTGATATTAATGGAAGCGATAGTTATTACTGGTGGCAGGGAGTGGTAGTATTCGCCCTTCCGTTACTACCATTGCTGTTATGGATGGTGGGGAGAGGTATGGTGAGGATTGTGGCGGGGGGGGGGGGGGGGAGCATCATATACACTTGAATATGGGCAGCACGTGACAGAAGTCGACTCACGGCAACTTGCACTATTGACTCTCTCCTACCCCCTCCCCCTCCCCCCCTCATTCCCTCTGAGGCTGGTCGCGTGAAGGACGCGGCAGAGAGAGAGAGAGAGAGAGAGAGAGAGAGAGAGAGAGAGAGAGAGAGAGAGAGAGAGAGAGAGAGAGAGAGAGAGAGAGAGAGACTTTCCGTTCATTTACAGGTGCCCCCCATGCCCCCAATCGTTCTCAGTTAGGGCATGAGGAATGCGCCGGCCTTAGTCGCCCTGCCCCGATTTTTGCGCGGAATTTACGCTAGGGAGAAGGGGGGGGTGAAGGAGGGTATACTCTGGCAGCTTCTATATTTATCTATCTATTTATCTATCGATTGATCTGTCTGTCTATCGGTCTGTTGCCCATTTCGCCTTCGTCCTTGTATTTGTCCCCCTCCCCCCCCCACACACACTTCCCACCCTGCTTCTTCGGCCGCACAGCTTTGGCGGTGGCGAGTTCTGCGCATACCGGCATACCTAACCGTATGCGTCCCTGCAGCGGCATACCAGCCCCCCCCCTTCTACCCACACCCCATGATTCCCCACTAAGGACCGTCTATTTCTGTTCCCTTCTCGTCTTCTCTCCTCTTCTCTTCTCTCTACCTCTTCTCTTCTCTTCTCTCTATCTCTCCCCTTCATTGTTACCTGCCTCTCCTCTTCTCTTTTCTTTCCCTTTCCTCTTCTCTTTTCTTTCCCTTTCCTCTTCTCTTTTCTCTCCCTATCCACTTGTGTCTCCTCTCCTTCTCTTCGCTTTTCTCTCTCCCTCTCCACACCTGCTGTTAATGAGATCCACGAATGTAGGTACGAGTGGTTGGGGAAGGGGGGGGGGATTGGTCGGGTGTCCGAGGTGGTGGGAGGGGGGGGGGGTAGGTGAGGTCTCGCCAAAGAGGGTATGAACTCCTTAATTGAGCTTAATCCCCAGGATGTTATTCGATTCCACTGGTCGTCGAGTCTCACCATCCTGTCGGCACCTTCCTCTTTCCTCTTCCTCTTCTATAGTTCCTTTCACCCCCCCCCTCCCCCCTCTCCTTCCCGGCCCGGCCCGGCCCGTCCCGTAGAATCCTGCGTAGGATTTAAATTTCAAATGAAGGAGGTTAGGGAGAGGGAAGGAGATGGGATGTGGGAGGGGGAGGGGGAGGGGGAGGGGGTGACCTGTAGATGCTCATTTCTAAGGCATCTTTCTCTTTTTTTTCCTTGTTTTTCTTTTCTCTTATGTTTTCCTTTTTTTTCTTTTCTCTTTCTTTTCGATCTTATTCTTTCGTTCATTCCAACACCTCCCCCTTGCCACTCCCCTTCCCCCTACCCCTGCCGCTTCCCCTGTGTCTGGCCTTCGTCAACTGCCAAGGTTTCTCTTGTCTGTCCGTCGTAGTAGTAGCAGCAGTAGTAGCAGCGTGATGTGCCGGTCGGCCTGGGTGGTCGTGGGCGTGTGGGCGGGCCGGTGGATTCGGTGTGGATGGAGGTCCGTGGATATGTCTGTAAACGAGAGCGGGTGTGGGTGTGGGTGGCGGATAGGCCTACGCGCGATGTTGCTAAGGGGAGTGAGTGAATGAGCCACCGAGTCTGAAGAGACTTTCGGAAAAGAAAAAAAAAGTGTAGAGGGGGAGATCTTGTTTGGGTGGGGAGAGTTGTTGGGGGGCGGGGGATGGGGGAGGCAGGGGAGCTGAGGTAACGTTGCTAAGGGTTTAGTTGGTTGCTGCGCCCCTCACTCGCCCTAAACCGCACCCTCCTCTTTCTTTCCTCCTTCCCCCTCCTCCTCCTCCTCCTCCCCCCTGTCCTCGCTCCCTTTTCTATCTCTTTGACCGTCTGAAAAAGGGTTGTTCTGTCTGCTCCGTAACCTCTTATTAAGGCCATTGACACGCAAGGCTTCCATTTTTTTCTTATGGGCCACGTCCTCGCCTCTGTTTTGTCTGTCAGTGTCGGCAGCCCTCTTCTTTCTTCTTCTTATTCTTTTTCTTCTTCTTTTCCTCCGTCTGTCCCTTCTCCGTCTCTATTTTTAGGCGGGAGGGAAGGCGCACAAGCGTGTCGGGGCCCCGTCTGTTGGTTCCAAACAACGCGCTTCTCTTCAGCTGCTTCTATTTTCCTTCCCGCTCTATTGTCTCTCTTTCATCGACACATAGTTCACGTAGAATTTTGAAAGGTGATAATGACACGAAAAAAAATATTGTTTAATCGAAAGCTGATCGTGTTTCCCCATAGGATTAGCCTGACCTAATTTGGCGGGAAAATATTTCGCTTTTGGCGGGAAGTGCCGAAGAATCCTTATATTTTTTGGCGGGAAAGCCGGGCAGGTAGGGAGGAGGAGGAGGAGGAGGAGAAGGAACGACGGTCGTAGTACTACTACGTTAGGGGGAGTGGGGGAGGGGACGGGGAGTGTTGTCAGATGATGGGCATGTAATTTCGAGGTAGAAACCTTCCACCCCTCCTTCCTTTTGCATTTGATAGCTATTGTTGTCGTTATTTTCACCTTTGTAAAATTCTGTCGCGGGTGTATTTACTATACATCTACCCCCCCCCCCCCTCTCCTCCCGATCGCTCTTGTTTCTATGCGTGTGTCGCGCCGAGGGTACGCGGCGGCGTTCATGCGGGGAGAGCGAGAGAGCGAGAGGGAGGACGCGCGTATGAGCTAGCGTCGGCGTTCATATTCGTACTCTAGAAAGGAACGGTGAGGGGGAGGGGGAGGGGGTGGTTGTAGGGTGGCGGCGGTGGTAGTGGGAGGGAGGAAGGGAGGGAGGGGGAACGACCCTACCCGCGTCTGTATGTACGTCAAACACTCTCACGCACACGCGGACGTCGCCGTACACGCACTCACGCACAAACATTTCCTGGCTACGGCCGTCTGTCTCCCTCTCCCTCCCTCCCCCACGGGTGCTGAATGGACTCGCCTAGATCTATGACTCCGGTGTAATGTTATGTGTGTATGTATGTATGCGTGTGTGCTTGTGCGTTCGTGCTTACGTACGTGTATGGGTGTATAGCCGAGGAATGTGTGGGTTCCGTGTACTGTAGAACTCATTCATTACTCGTATGATTATTTAACCTGAATTGATGGCGCGTTATTAAGGCTTCTTCGTCTGAGGAGGCGGAGGAAGTGATATGAGAGACGCACAGAGCAGGAGGAGGAGGAGAAGGAGGAGGAGGCTGGTTGATAGGCCTATACGCCGCTACAGAAAATAATAAGAAGGAGAGGAAGACGGGTAAATAAACAAACAAATAACGTGGGGGAAGGAGAAAAAAAACTTGTGCTTGGATTACGGTGTGTGTGTGTGTGGGAGGGGAGGGGAGGGGAGGGGAGGGGAGGGGGGGGGTAGCTAGGCGGTGTTCACTCACGTAGTACGCTCACACTCTGAGTACGCCCATACGCGTGGGTGTGTAGGGAGTAGGGTGTAGGGGGGGAGGGCGAGCGGGAGGTGTGCTTGAGTTTTCACGCCTGTGAGTTTATGAGATTAGAAAGATAACAAATCGCTGATAAGAGGAAGGTAGATGGGAATGGAAGGTTCAAAAGGGAGGGAGTGGGAGTGGGGGTGTTAGAAGTTAAGAATGGAACCCTGGATGTGACGTCATCGTTTTTTTTTATCTTTTTCTTGTACATACATACATAATATTAGTTTTTTTCACTAATGTTCTCTCTGCCATTCCCCTTCCCTTCTCTTCTCTCCTCATCTTTCCTCTCTTCTCTTCTCCTCTCTTCTCCTCTCTTCTCCTCTCTTCTCCTCTCTTCTCCTCTCTTCTCTTCTCCTCTCCTCTCTTCTCTTCTCGCTTGACGGGGTTGGGAGTGGGTGGTGGGTGGGGGTGAGGTGTGTGTATTGTCTTACCCGCGAAATCTTAGAGTAGGGTTGGGGGGGAGGGGTGAGAGGGAGGGGGAGGGACTGAGGAGAGAAAAGCGGCATGAATGGGGTAGAGGGGGGGGTGTAGGGGTAGCTGGGACGGAGGTGCGTGTGTAGGTTCGTTGTTCATTCAAGTTCGTGCTTAGCATTAGGCCTAGTAATAGTATTTGTAAATGGCGGCGGAGCTCATGGCGTGAGAGTGGCCAGGAGAGCGCTTTAATTCCCTCGTCTGTCTGTCTGTCTGACCGTGTGTCTGTCTATCTTCATCTTGGGTATTTTAGCCTTGCTTCTTTCTCTTCCTTTGGGTTTCTTCTATGTCTTTACACTCACGCACGCACGCGGACACACACACACACACACACACACACACACACACACACACACACACACACACACACACACACACACACACACACACACACACACACACACACACACAGAGAGAAAGAGAGAGAGGGGGTCTTGTTATCGAAGGCCTAAAGGGGGCGTGGCTATAGGTTCTGTAGGCCTAAGTGGTGAGAGATAGTTATCAACCGATAAGGAAGGTAGAACTTGCTTTACAAAAAAACGGAGAAAAAGTGATGACGCAATTTTCGAGGTATTTTCCGCGTCAGCAAACTCCCGCGACGGTCATTGGTTCTGCTGCTGCGTCTCCGCTTCTGCCACAACCTCCGCCTCCAAGAACTACGACTACTACTACTACTACTACTACTACTACTACTACTACTACTACTACTACTACTACTACTACTACTACTACTACTACTACTACTACTACTACCACCACCACCACCACCACTACTACCACCACCACCACCACTGTTACTACTATTACTACTACTATTACTATTACAACTACTACTACTACTACTACTACTACAACAACAACAGTACTGTTACTCTTTCTGTCTCTGCTATTCTTCCCCCGCCGTCTCTACTGCTGCTCTTACTATAGAAAACAAAGAAACGATTCTGCCCGCATACGGGTCACGTGGGGAACCGCCCATAGCCCCGAGAGTACCCCGAAATCTAGTCATCGTGTGCCCATTCTTGAGGCCGTACCCAGAGGCCGGCTCCTCCCTCCCCCCCCTCCCCCTCCCTCTCCCTCCCTACGCGGACCCACACTCACTCACTTTACTCATTCACTCATGTATTCAGTGGTCCGGACCCTTATTTCCGGTCTTACTCACGTGAATGCACAAGCACACACTCACGTGTTGTACACATAAACTCACTCTGTTTTCACGTAGCAGCCCACGTAGCTGTAGCCTCCGCCTCCTTGTCCCCCTCCCCTCCCCTCCCCCGTTTCTTTCGTCTCGCATACCAACCTGTTACGGAGATGGTGATGAGGAGGAGGGGGTGGAGTGGAAATGGAAGGGAGGGGGGGGGGGGGTATTTGGGGAGTGAGTGACCACTGTTGGATCATGGTCACCTCATCTCTCCTCCATCCTCCGCTTCCTCTCTCTCTTTCTCTCTCTCTTTCTCTTTTCCTGCTCTTCTATTTTGACTTATCCTTGTGTCTCGGTCTCTCTTCCTACGTTATGGGTTTATCACCCCTTTCGTTCCATCGCCATTCTTCTGAAACATACGGGATGAAGCTGGCTTAGCCTTCCCCCTCCCCCTCCCTCTTCCCTCCCGCCCCCAAATTCTCAACCCGATTCTTCTAGCCTTGTCTGGTATGCGACTCTACACCCCCCCTCCACTGTCTACCCCTTTCTCCTCCTCCCTGCGTCCCATCCCTCCCTTCCTCCCTCCCTCCCTCCCTCCCTTCCTCCCTTCCTCCCTTCCTCCCCCTTCTCTTTACTCATCTCTCGTAATGCCCTTTTCTTGGCTCTCTTGTTGCACCATGCACCATTTGTATTGTTCTGGTACTCTGCCCTTATGCTGTGGAATGCTCTATGTATGTGTCTGTTTGTCTGTACATCTGATTTGGGTGACCAGGAGGGGCGGCGGGGCGTTCAGTTGTCCGGCATCTGTTCACTCCTGGTCGTCTGATGGGGAGATAAACAGATGGACAGAGGGCGGCGTTACGTGTGTCCGCAACTGTACATTCGATGTGGATGGATGGAGCTTTAAACACGTGTTGCTTACAGATAGGTGGATCGGTGGGAGATGAAGTTCATTTGGAAGGAGGAGGAGGAGGAGAAGGAGGATGAAGAGGAGGAGAAGGAGAAGGAGAAGGAGGAGGAAGAGGAGAAGGAGGAAGAGGAGAAGGAGAAGGAGAAGAAGGAGGAGGAGAAGAAGAAGGAGGAGGAGGAAGATGAAAGCAGAGAGAGGGAAGAGAGGTAGCGAGGCATGCCCGTGTACACTTTCGCATCGCAGAGACAGACACACACGAGTGACGGACGGCAAAGGAGCGTGAGAGGCGACGCGCGGGAATTAATAATGCGGTGGCGGAGGCCTATGGGCGTCAATAGGCTTAGGGTGGAACAGGTGCGTTCGTGTGTGTGTGTGTGTGTGTGTGTGTGTGTGTGTGTGTGTGTGTGTGTGTGTGTGTGTGTTTGGAGTGGGGGGGTGGTCCAGGGGTAAAGGGGGGTCGGTGGAAGATTGGGCATGGCTGCGTCATCATGATTGAGACAGGGGGTTGTGGAGGGGGAGGGGGGCTAGGGGCATCTCGGGTACTTTCAGAAGGTGGGGTAGTGTGTGTGTGTGTGTGTGAGGGGAGGGGGAGGGGGTTCTGTCAGTACGTTGGGGGTCACACTTCAAGGACGGGGTGTTTGTTTGTGCGTGTTTGTCTCAGTGGGTTTAGTGTTGTTGTTTTGGATTAGAAGGGTGACTTTGCGTCTTCTCTGCCGTCACCTCGTCTTCGCGTCCTCGTGGGTGGTGTTATGGTGTAATAATATCATCATCAACGTCATCACATCGTCATCATCATCATCGTCATCGTCATCATGCCGATCCTCAGTCATGAGAAAGGCTATCTTGACTTTCATCCATCCACCCTTCATCCATCCACCCTTCCACCCTTCCATCCACATGAAGGACAGGCCGAGCAGTGTGGTCAATGGCCGCCAGTGCCTAGGAATGCTGATACACCCCCCCTCCCCCCCCCTCCGTTCCTCCGGCCTTACCCATGGGTGACTTTTGTTTCTTTCAGTGTGCGTTTTGGATGAGTTTGAGATGGAAAGGGAGGGTGAATTCAATGATGTTTTTTTTTCTTCCTTCCTTCCTTCCTTCGTTCTTTCTTTCGTTCTTTCTTCTTCGTCTTTTTTTTCTTCTTTTTCGTTTTCTTTTTCTTTTCTGGAGACAAGGCTCGCGTCTCGTGGGAGGTTTAGGTTTAGCTTTGGTGACGATGGTGGCGTGGAGGAGAGGAGGGGAGGGGGGGAGGGCTTGGAGTGTGGGGGTAGCAGAAGCAGTCAAGCACGACACACGGTAGCCGCAGTCACCGCAGAGTCGCCCCGTCCTCCTCCTCCTTTTCTTCTTCTTCCTTCTTCCTCTTTTTATGCCTTCTCCTTCCTCCTTTTTCTTCTTCTTCTTCTTCTTCTTCTTCTTCTTCTTCTCTCCATGAATTAAAATGCATTATTCCTCGCTTTTATTATTTTTTTCCTTTGCCTCCTTTTATCCCTCCCTTCCTCCTCCCTCTCTCTGCTCTCCCTCTAACGTCATGCTCGAGCCACTGGTTCTCCTCACCGCCTGGTACCATGCCTGAGGGGGCGGGGGGGGGGGGGGGGGGGGCTGACGCGATGGCCAGATACAAGTGTGAGAGTTTGTTTGTGTGTTTGTATATTTATATGAAACACACGAGAGAGGGAGGGAGAGAGAGAGAGAGAGAGAGAGAGAGAGAGAGAGAGAGAGGGGGGGAGAGAGGGAGAGGCGTAGTGATGAGATGGAGGAAAAGAGAGAGAGAGATAGGGAGAGAGAGGGGGGGGGGGGGGCAAGGCCTTGTCAGGAATGCGGTCCAGGATCAGTGGCCGACACCGCTACGCAGAGGGGTCGGGGCACATAACTTAAATAGCGTCGTTGGATGTTCATATTCATAAATAGCTTCATGAATGGCCTCTGGCTTCTGTCTCGTAATGCACACGGCCATCGTGTGAACGTGCACGTATGTAGTGAGACTAGCGTGTGATTTCCCGAAGCTCAACCTTCCTTTTGTTTCTCCTGCAGGTTGGGGGTCGACGTGCCCCGAGAGAGGTGGCTCTGCTGCTCCGTGTGACTCACGTGGCCAACGTGGTCAAGCTGCTGGACTGGATCGAGCGAGACGACTCCTTCCTGCTGGTGTTCGAGCGGCCCGAGCCTTGCAAGGACCTCTTCGACTACATCACGGAGCGCAAGGTCATCCCGGAGGCGGAGGCGCGCTCGCTCTTCAAGCAGGTGAGGAGAGCGCAGGGGAGCCGCGTGCGTGCGTCTGCGTGCCTCGGCATATGCTTGCCGCCGTGTGCGAGAGGAATGGGTGTGTGTGTGTGTGTGTGTGTGTGTGTGTGTGTGTGTGTGTGTGTGTGTGTGTGTGTGTGTGTGTGTGTGCGTGCGTGCGTGCGTGCATGTGTGCGCGCATATTTATACCTGACTTCCGCTTATACTCGTGATTTTTAAAATGATATAAGTGAACATAGCGCCTTTTCGCCGTACTTGGCCGAAGACTAACCCCCTCCCCCTCCTCCCTCTCCCAGGTGGTGGACATCGTCCGCGACTGCCACGCCGCCGGGGTCATCCACCGGGACATCAAGGACGAGAACCTGCTGGTGACGTACGACTCGAAGGGGCGGCCGGTGCTCAAGCTGATCGACTTCGGCTCCGGCGCGCTGCTCTCCGACAAGACGTACACGGACTTCGACGGCACGCGCGTGTACTCGCCCCCCGAGTGGATCCGCTACAACCAGTACGAGGGCGTCCCGGCCACGGTGTGGTCGCTGGGCATCCTGCTCTACGACCTGGTGTGCGGCGACATCCCCTTCGAGCACGACGAGCAGATCGTGGCGGCGCGCGTGCACTTCCGCTCGGCGGTCAGTGAGGAGTGCCAGTACCTGGTGCGCTGGTGCCTGCGGGTGCGGCCCACGGAGCGGCCGTCTCTGGACAGCATCCTGCAGCATCCGTGGCTGTCGCCCCCGCCGCCGCCGCGGATCCGCCACCCCGACCAGGCGTCGCTCGACAAGTGCTCCACGTCGTCCCAGGAGTCGCTTTGATGGCGGCCCCCGCTAGTGGTGCTCTAACCCGCACCTGCGCTCTCTCCCCTACCCCCGCCCCCGCCCCCGCCCCCGCCCCCCCCCCCGACGTGTCCTGACGGCGCCCCGCCTGACCCCCTCGCCTGGGCGTGACGCGGGCGACGGCGAGGGCGAGGCGGGGCGGCGGCGGCCAGTGGTGGCCAGTGGCCCTCGTCGCCGTCGAGGGCGAGGGCCTCCTCCCGCATACCAAAGTGTGGGCTTGAGAAGCCCGCGTCTCATCCTGGGGATGTAAAATGTAGGCGGCGCCGCTGTACAGTCACCTGCCGCCCAAGGAGGTGTGTTGTTCCGGCCGGCGGTACTCAGGATCTCCGGCCGTACGTGTGGTGCGGCCCGGCCCGGCCCGCCCTGGGCCGCATCATTATTTATTGCCTGCAACCTCGCCAGGGGGCCTCCCCCTGCCCCTGACTCACCCGCTGTTGGCTCGCCCGCCCAGCACCCCGCCGCGGCGTGGGCGTGCGGGCGGGGCGACAGGAGCTGCAGCGTGGTGGTGGCTGCAGTGTGGGCGGGCGCCGCTCGCGCCCACGCGCCACCACGACCTCACTCTCGCAATGCCAAACAATGCAGTCTCGGCTTTCTTCTCACGAATGAGCTTCAGGCTTGGAAACCAAAGGTTATTATGTTACAAGTCCAGACTTTCCCTGTAAAAAATGTAAAGGACTTAATTTATTTTGGTGCTTGAACTATCCATATGAGCTTGTACATATTGTAAAAAGTTCTCTCCCCGTGTACAGATTTGATCATAAGCCATTGCTCAAGTGTGTAAGTTCTGTATGATATCAAAAAGTCAAGTTTAATGATGTGGAAAAACGTAAATGTTTGTAGTACTATTTGCTTGGACCCCGCCCCTCCGCGTGTCCGCTCCCTCACGAAACAGCATATCCCAAAGATTGTCATAACAGTTTCCGTCGGCCCTGGAAATGTCTCCCCTTGACCCCGCTTGCCACTGTCACGGCCGCAAAGAAAACGAAGTGTTGCCATTTCCTGACCCCCTAAAAAAAAAAATCATAAAAAAAAGAAAAAAAAAAATCTCCCCTCCATTTGCCATCCAATCATCGTCAAAACATTGGTGTATAAAATAATCGCACATTAAATCATGAAATAAAAAAAGATATATATATATATATGCATATATAGTTTGAACAAACACTTTTGTTCGGACTGACTCCATGTTTGTCATTCATAAACTTCCTAAATCCGACTTAGTTTGTACGCTACGTTATTTATCCTTTTATTTATTTATTCAACATATATTTTCTTGTGCAAGTTGTGTGCAGTGACAGCGGGTCTTGAGCGGAACCAGGAATTTGCCGATTCTTAGTGAAAACTTTCTTATTTTAAAGTTTTTTTTTCCTAATAATTTGTTCTCTTCAAATGCATAGATGACCTATTTCGACTTTAAAAAAGAATATCGTTAATTCTATATTGGATGACACTTATTGGCATTATTATTATTATTGCTATTAATTTGTCTTTGTTATATTGGCACTTCTATATTTTTCCTTCTCGACGTTCAAAGTTCAGTGAACAAAACGCAGATTAATCGACAGTTGTTTCCTCTGTGTTAGTATGTATACGTGACGTCATCACTCGCGTCATTCATCCGCCTGGAAATTAGAAAAACGGCGGCCAGGTGTGAGCTGGGTGTGCCAAGATGGCCGCCCCTCTGCCTCCGTTCGTTTCGTTCTTTCTTTCTTTCTTTCTTTTTCTCTCATCATTGCATCTCCTGTTACAGTTGTATTCTTGTAGGTGGATTTCAGAGCAGTGACAGATTTTTTTAAAATGAAAGAAACTAAATTGATTTATATATGTATGTTTTTTTCCTCTTTGCTTTTTTTTTTCTTTCTTTTTTTTATGGTCGTGTGTTGTAGAGTGTAAACTTGTTTGTAGTTGAGTGCGTTCATGTGTAACATTGAAAAGCTATTTGCATATATTATGTTTTTCCCTTCGGGTAATTATTGTATATTTTTTTACTCTCTCACTTTTATAGATGTATGTTTTTGTGTACTTTTTTAAATATTTAATTTTTGTTACGAATATTTCGATGTCAAGTTTTGATGGCCTAAGATTCTCTCCCTACCCCCGTTCACTTCTCCCCCTCCCCCCTCCCTCGATTCTTTTTGATTGATCTGTTATGGAATGCAACAGTAAAATAACTTTTTTTTTATTCATTCTAGATTAAAAAAAAGAGGTTCAGGTAAAAACTGGAAGATCGTATTAAGGATTTCCTCTGAAAGCTTCCCTCGCTTTTTAAGTGCTCTAAAATAAAATATTTATTTTATTTATTTTTTTATATATGATTTTGATTTATATTGTCAGATAGAGGGAGTATATATATATATATATATATATATATATATATATATATATATATATATATATATATATATATATATATATATATATGCATATGTGTATATATTTATAAATTTGTTTATTTTTGTAGTATCTATGTCCGTCTCCCCCCCCCCTCCCCCCCTCACCTTTCTTTTCTAGTACAGTGAACTTTTTAGACGACAAAGTAAGGGCTTTTTGCAATAAGGAATTTTTGCTGTCATTGTGTCAAGAAAGACATACTGTTTTTTATTTTAAAAATCTTTTTTTTTTTTCTATATATAATTTTTGTACAGCTTTTCTTGATGGTATTAAACCCACCCAGTAAAAAAAAAAAAGAAAAAAAAAGAAAAAAAAAAAGTATTTTTTTCTGAACATATTGTGCTCTGTTGTCATTATTTCCAAAATGAATATATCTATATATGAATATATTTAAAAAGACCGAAAACTTCATGTTGTAAAATTGTGAGAGTTAAAAAAAAGGTAAAATAAAGAGAGAGAAAAAAAGGAAAAGGGAAAAAATGTGGAGAATGATCACTTTGTGTCTTTTTTGTGTTTGTTTACAGACTTTTTTGTAAAAAAATGTAAAAAAAAATAATAATTATAAATAACAGACTTGTATAGGTATTGTCACCCTCACAGAGAGAGAGAGAGTGAATGAGAGGGAGATAAAGTGAGTGAAAGTGAGAGAGGATGGGTGAGTGAGTGAGTGGCCTCTTTACCCATGTGAATATTCCTTGTATCCAAAAATGTTTTTTGGCCACGAAGAAAAAGAAAATGTTGCTTTGGAAGTAACTTTTTTTTTGTGTAAGAGTCTGTCTAGCTTCGTCGAGTCCCCCAAAAAACGAAAATAAATAAAAATTATAGTGGACATTTTTACCAATTTTGATTTTAAGAATCTCTCGTTATTAACACGAGAGAGAGACAAAATTTATATATATATAATATTAATTTTTTTCCGTTTTTTTATCTGGATTTTTATTTATTTTATTTTTTTAATAGAAAACAAAAAATGACTTTCGTGCTTTATTGAGGGACTTTGACGTAGTGAAAGACCGACCCTATTTGAGGTAGCTAACGGTGGCATTCTGGGAAATCATTACCTTTTTTGTGTTGAATGATAAAGACGTATTTTTGTAAATAAATAAATCGAAAAGAGACTTGGAAAATTTCCTGCTTTTCTGTTCTGATCCCTTACCTCCCCCCCCCCTCCAATACTGAAAAATACGTGGAGGATGAAATAGAGAAGATTTATGAATAATGCCTTTATAGAGAAGGTTAAACATGACATTGTGAAGATAAAAATAGTTTCAGAAACCAGAGAAAAATAATAAAATCTTTCAAAAATCATGCATTTTTTTAGATATGAAATTAATGGAGTTCAAAGTTACTGATAGAAAGACAAACAAGAACCATATTTGTTTTATAATTCTCATAATAAAGATAATAGTAATTATAAAATATGATCATGATACTGTTAATAATATTTATAATAATGATAAGAATAACTATAAAGGAATGGAAATGGTAAAATTTACATTAAGATGATTTATGATGAAAATTGATTATCAATATCATTATCATAAATACTACTGCCTGACCAACCAACATCAAAGGGAGGTCCACACGATACCTGATGATAAACCTTCCACTCACCAACCATACTGCAAGGCTCGAACATCAGTGTATACATACTACTACTACCATCAATATCATTACTACTACCAATGGTGTTACTACTACCAATACTACTACTATTAACATACTGTTACGACTACCAATGTTGTTACTACTACCAATACTACCACCATTAACATACTGTTACGACTACAAATGTTGTTACTACTACCAATACTACCACCATTAACATACTGTTACAACTACCAATGTTGTTAGTAATACCAATACTACCACTATTAACATACTGTTACGACTACCAATATTGTTACTACTACCAATACTACCACCATTAACATACTGTTACGACTACCAATGTTGTTACTACTACCAATACTACCACTATTAACACACTGTTACAACTACCAATGTTGTTACTACTACCAATACTACCACCATTAACATACTGTTACGACTACCAATGTTGTTACTACTACCAATACTACCACTATTAACACACTGTTACAACTACCAATGTTGTTACTACTACCAATACTACCACTATTAACACACTGTTACAACTACCAATGTTGTTACTACTACCAATACTACCACTATTAACACACTGTTACAACTACCAATGTTGTTACTACTAATAACACTACCACTATTAACATACTGTTACGGCTACTAATTTTGTTACTACTATCAATTCTACCACTATTAACATACTGTTACAACGACCAATGTTGTTACTGCTACCAATACTACCACCATTAACATACTGTTACAACTACCAATGTTGTTACTACTAATAACACTACCACTATTAACATACTGTTACGGCTACTAATTTTGTTACTACTATTAACACTACCACTATTAACATACTGTTACGACTACCAATATTGTTACTACTATCAATTCTACTACCATTAACATACTATTACAACTACCAATGCTGTTACCACTACCAATACCTATTATTCAAGTGAAAGCCTCCAACTCTCCTCTCATAGCCATGCCAACGCTTCCATTCATTAATTAACTTCGAACATGCTTTTAACATCTTACTTGGCCACATTTTTTCATTCACTGAGCCATCCATGTTCTCCTGCGCCTCTCAGCGCCCACAACTCACTCCACCAAGAGCGGTAGTTTTGATGTTTGATGATCGTGTTCCTCTATGGAATGAACATGGACTATTGTATAGTATTGCAACATCCTTTATCGAGGACGGCATTTTTATCGGGTGTATATTACGTAAATACAAGAATTTTGTGCCTGTAATAGATAAAATTGCAAGGTCATTCTTAGAGTGATACATATACATGAACTATGGTGTTTTATGTATAGTTTTATCTTGGTATATCAATTGATAGGGTCACCGTAATATCTGGTTCACCATCAATGTACAGAACGTCTCAGAATTTAACATGGACTGCTGTACAAACAAACCATTTAGGCATAGTCCTTATGTCTATCCATGCATATAGTATGAATAAACTTTTCAAAAATCAAAATCAAATCAAACACAAAAGACCAACCAGATCGGCGAAGCGAAAACGACACCAGGCTACAAGCACATCCAAGCAACGACATGGCTCCTTGGTTGTCGCTTTTTGCCGGACATCACTTCAGCTAACCTAACCTTGAATGGCTTTGGCTTGAGGTCCCATTCCTCCTAAAGTCATTAAAAAAAAAGTGGCGTGAAAGTCCCGTGGTTGCTGTTTTTTTTTTTTTTTTGTCATCTTCATTTCGCTGTTAGTGTTAATAAGCCCAGAAGAAGGATCTCATTTCCACGTGTCCAGAAAGCTCGAGCACTAGAGTTAAACTTTGCGCTTGATATGTCAATCGTTCAATCGGGGCAGTAAGAGTTGGCTCTACCGTAACGTCGTGACAAACTTCTTGCAACATCTTGGCTGTTGCATCTCGCACTTCATCATGACGGATACAGAGAAAACCTTCTCTCTTGCACTTCATCGCATAACCAACATTTTAAGGAGGATTCGCATGAGCACTATTTGGGTAATCCACCAATACTACTACTACAACTACCAATGCTACTACTACTATTACCAATGCCACTAATACTATACTACTGCTACTACTATTAATAATGCTTCCACCAATACTACAACTACTACTACTACCACTACTACTACTACTTCAAAAACTACCACAACACTACTACCACCACCACCACCATCAGTGCATTCATTCTCTTAGCCGAGTTCTCCTGTAGCCCATGTCACAGCGATAAACAGACCTTGGCAGCGAGAGGCAGTGAGCTCAATCGAATTCCTATCAGACTCAAGAGAACAGATCGAAGAAACAAGAATGAAAATTGACACCTCCTCCAGTTAGCCGTACGCTTGCTTTATTTTCTTCTCACTACGACATGCATGCACTCGCCACGTGCGGGAAAAAATGTTCTGCATTATGAATATATCTATATATATATCTATATACATCTATATCTACACACACACACACACACACACACACACACACACACAGACACACATATATATGTATTTATATATATATATATATTTTTTTTCTCTCTCTCTCTCTCTCTCTCTCTCTCTCTCTCTCTCTCTCTCTCTCTTTCTCTTTCACACACACACACATATATATTTTTCTTTCTTTTCTTTTCCTTTCTTCCCCCTTTTTTTCTTTCTTTTTCTTTTGTTTTATTCTTGTGTTGCAAATATAATGCTGTTCGTGTTTGTTCTCGATTACATGGAGCTTAAAGTTCAAAGACTTGTGTGTCCAGACTCCTTGTGTCGACCACTTGCCTCCCTTGATGTGCCTTCCCTATTCCCTTCGAGTAGTAAGAGCGAGAGAGAAAGAGAGAGAGAGAAAGAGAGAGAGAGAGAGAGAGAGAGAGAGAGAGAGAGAGAGAGAGAGAGAGAGAGAGAGAGAGAGAGAGAGAGAGAGAGAGAGAGGGAGGGGGGGGGGAGAGGAGAGAGAGAGAGAGAGGAAAGAAAGCAGCACCACTGTTGCAAGTTTTCTGTAGCATTTTCACTCCTCACTTCTTCGAGATGAATAAACATGTCCATCACTTGCATTTTGCATTTGCATGGCCAAACTAAAGGAGAGAGTACTGTGAGTGTCGGCGGGTGAACTTTCGACTGACCAATCATACCGCAGTTTATGGTATAGCGAATTCTTGTAAGTTAAGACTTAAGGTTTGTGCTATAGAAACACACACACACTCAAAAAAGAAGAAAAAAAGTCACTCTTGAAACAGGACCCACAAGCTAACCTCGTCCAGTTTCCTAGCTACAAAAGTCCACTTTCAGCTTCGTTAGACGTTGACGGTAAAGAAAATATCGGAACTTTAGACCAAAAGACAACTATACCGTTTTCTTTTTCATTGCCACTGTCGTTGGTATTTTTCAACAAAATTAGTTTCAATGGAGTAAAGTCATGCTGAAACCACAAATTTATATAGCATGTTTCTAAAGAATGAATAATGCTACAGTATTAGCTAGTGTTACATATGTTTCGTTTTTTTTTCAAGTGGTTACTCCTGCCTCAGTGATCTATAAATACATGGATGCAGTTCCGAGGAATTTGTCTATTTATCTACAAAAAAACTTATTTTTCACTCTAAGGAGAATCGTAGAATGAGGAATGATATTGGAATCTTGGTAATGCCAATTCTCCACAAAATTGGAAAATAACGAATAGAAAATGAAAATAGATAAAGAAAAAAAAAGGCAAAGATTTTGAATGTGACTTAATTCTGGCCATTCCTTTATATATTATTTTGAAGACCCTAGAACAGTTATAAATAGGGCGTATACGTATACTGTATTGTCCTTTCCTTATGAAGTATGACTTAAAAAATGTAGAAAGATTCCTAGCTCCTTACAGTGTTACTCAGAACTATACAAATTGAAATGCATACGAGTCATTTGTGCGTTAAAGGATTAGATTCTTTCTTCTTTTATAGGGTTTTAGACTTTTGATGTCTATATTCCCTAGGGTTAGATTCTGTGAATAGGTCTTTTCCTTAGACTTCGTGCCCCAAAGTCTTTAATTCATTTTCACTTATGGCTTCATCATGTACAGTTAGACGCGTTCAAAACCATTCATATAAAACCCATTCGCATTGCCATAAAACGAAAATGAAAAAAAATGCGATTTAGTAACTTTTTAATTTAAAATTTTACTTGATTTGATAGAAAACCAAGCATTTCCTGTTTTAATTTAACGCGTCGTTCAAAAATGATGCTGAAAGTCGCTTGATCGAAGTGTAGTTTCGTGGTAAAACTAGCCGACTGCCGACTACACACTACTATACAACTACTTTCTTTAATTTTTTATAGTACGGCCCTAAAGACCTTGGCTTCGATTAATAGCGCTTTTGGCTAGTTGTATAATAATGATGAAATGATAAATAACTATAAGGATGTAGTGACATAATGATAATAGTAATGATAATGAGAATAGTAACGATAATCATAACGCCACACAAAATGAAGATAATAATGATGATAATAACAATAATGATAATAAAAACCACCACCACAACAGTAATAACACTAGCAACAATAGGAGTAATAACTATTTTCATAATATTGGTCTTCCTGCAGCCATCCGTGTGTTGCCCCCCCCCCCCCCCACCCGTTGCTATTGCCACGATATGATTCCTGATGATCCGTCTAAGTACTTTTACAATTCTTAACGAGCATGCAGGATCAATGGACATACTGTGAGTGCGTCTAGATTTTGTGTTGATGTATTTTACTTTGCGTGTTTGGTTGTGGGATTGCAGAGATTGCAGTTAAATGTATTCCGGGCTTATGTATACGGTGTTTATTTTGCAAGCGTAGGTGTCGATATCTGAAGGTGTGGCATTTTATTGAGTTCCTTGATGCCCCTTCTTGTTGCGTGTCTCTGGAAAGTCAAAGTTAAAGTCTCTCTTTCTTTCTCTTTCTCTATTTATCTCTTTCTTTCTCTTTCGCTCTGTCTCTGTCTCTGTCTCTCTCTCTCTCTGTGCTCCCCACCCTCTCTCTATTTCTTTCTCTCTCTCTCTGTGCCCCCCATCTCTGCCTCTCTCCCTTTGAGTAGCTACAACGTGCCACCATCTATGGGAAAGTCTACATCCATCAAAAATTATCTGAAGTCGTTATTATTGTTGGCGACACTCCTTCTCTTCCTCCCCCACCCACCCACCCACCCACCTCCACTGTCCAACCCCCCCCCCCATCTCCTTCCCTCCCCTGTCGTGGCCACTCAGCTACCAGTCAGTCTCGGCTTGTCACGCCCTGCCTCTCCTCTGGCCCGGCCGCGAGCGAGCGAGTGAGTGCCTGGTCAGAGCTCCATTGAGGAGATCCCGCTCACCCTTTCTCGCATTCCGAAGCTCCTCGCCACAGCTTTGATCTCTTCGGCTTTTGTTCCCTTTGGACAGCTCCTCCGACGCCTGGTGCCGTTACTATTGCACCTCTTGTTACTTTGGTTATTAATGTAGCTTTTGTTATTCTACTACTGCTACTGACCTACTACTACTACTACTGCTACTGCTGCTGCTACTGATACTATTACTATTACTACTACTACTTTTACTATTACTGTTACTATTACAGCTACAATTATTGCTATGAACACTGCTATCCATTTTTAATGTTTGTTTACAGATGTATTATAGATTCACACAATACTGCTGTAATGCTACAACTACTACTTCTACTACTACTACTCCTACTACTACTATCATTTCCGATTTGTTTGTTTGTTGTTGTTTTTCTTTGAAGAAAGAATAGATAGACAGAGAGATAACTAGAAATGCATAAAGGAATAGGTAGAGAAAAGGAGGAAATGAAATGTATAAATAAAGGAAAAACGGAAGAAAAAGACAGGAAGAGAGAGAGAGAGAGAGAGAGAGAGAGAGAGAGAGAGAGAGAGAGAGAGAGAGAGAGAGAGAGAGAGAGAGAGAGAGAGAGAGAGAGAGAGAAAGAAAGAGATAGAGAGAAAGAAAGAGAGACAGATAGATAGATAGATAGATAGAGAGAGAAAGAGAAAGAAAGAAAGAAAGAGAGAGAGAGAAAGAGAGAGAGAGAGAGAGAGAGAGAGAAAGGAAAAGACAAGGAAAATGGCAGAAGAACCGATGATGAGAAAGAGAAAGAATGAGAAAGAAAAGAGAAGGAGAACGAGAAGAACAACAACAAGAACAATTACAAAATCACCATCTCCCCCCACCCCACCCCACCGCCTGGTAGTGCAATGGTTAACGCGCCGTGCCTTGGCAATACGGTGGGTAAGGACCAACCTCAGGTCGAGTCAGCACTCGTTGGCACACTCACTCACGAGTCAGCACTCGCTGACACAGGCCGACTCGCTTCAGTGCATATAACCTCGGCGATACATCTGCTCCATGAATTTAGCTTATCCTTATCCTATCCTCCCCTCTCCTCCCCACCATCCTTTCCTCTCCCCATAACTTCTTTCTCCCCTTCTCCCTCTTCTCTCCCTTCTACCCTCCTCCTCCTGCTCTCTCCCTCCCCAACCCTCTCCCCGCCCCCCTACACTCCCTCTGGAGCAATCTGTTGCTTAACACTAAATTTCTTGCAAATCACCAAAGTGTACCCAATTTCCCTTTTAATTATCCCTTTCACTAATATCATCATACACGGATACAGAAACTAATCCTTCGATCACGATTCCGGGAGATGGCCGGAGGCTGCTCTTTCTGATGCTAATCAGGGGGGGGGGGGAGCAAAAGGCGGAGGTTGACAGATTGGCAGATTGACATATATGTGTGAAAACACACACACTCATACACGCACACACACACACTCACACACACACACACACACACAGACACACACACACACACACACACACACACACTCACACACACACACACACACACACAGCTTCATCTAGCTCAGATACTCATCTAAATCTCTGGCACTTTAGGCTCCTTCCCACGTCTTCTGGCTCTTTGGCACTTCGTAAAAGGGTAAACAATGAGATTGATAGCAATTGCTATGTAGAGAGATGATTCGCTGTGAATAGTAGAATTATTAGAACTAGAGAAGGTTTACTTGCAGTAAATTTCTCTCTCTCTCTCTTTCTCTCTCTCTCTCTCTCTCTCTCTCTCTCTCTCAATTGCAAGGTCTTTCTAGAGTGATATGCATGCACTACTATGTCTTATGTATAGCTTTGCCCTAGCATATCAATTGACACGGTCACAGTAATATCTGTGACCAATGTGTATACACTGTATATAGTATGAATAAACTTATCAAAATCAAATCAATCTCTCTGTCTGTCTCTCTCTCTCTCTCTCTCTCTCTCTCTCTCTCTCTCTCTCTCTCTCTCAATTTCTCTCTTTCTCAAGATAGCCGTTCAGTTGAATTCGTGCCCCAGCATCTGACTGTGTCTTTCCATCTACATCTATTTGAGTAAAATAGATAAATTTCTTCATGAATTATCCACAATTCAATGAGGAACATGTACCCTGACTTCGGCGAGTGTTGCCAGATGAAATTAGGACTTGCCACTTGCCGCATTACCAATTGGAGGGTCTTTTGATCTACATCTTAGTTGGCTATACTGTTTTTTTCGTCTTTTTTGTATTTAGTAAATAAAAAAAGCAGGTTGTATGAAACATAGAGTGTGACTCATACCTAAGCTACGAGAGAGAGAGGGAGAGAGAGAGAGGAGGGGAAAATAGAGAGAGAGAGAGAGATTTAGAGAAAGAGAGAGAGAGAGAGAGAGAGAGAGAGAGAGAGAGAGAGAGAGAGAGAGAGAGAGAGAGAGAGAGAGAGAGAGAGAGAGAGAGA
>BOPN01001680.1:193515-196015 GCA_017312705.2 Penaeus japonicus | reverse complement strand
ACACACACACACACCCACACACCCACACACACACACAAACACACACACACACCCACACAAACACACACACACACACCACACACACACACACACACACACACACAAACACATATAGAAGCAAATATAAAAACAAAATACGCTGAACGGAAATATATCATCGCTATATAATAATTTCACTGTGGTTGACAAAAGCATTATTAGTACATCTGTTATGATTTTATACTTGAACACCATAACAATTTATTGAAATAAAATCGATCGAAAGGGCCCACACACACACATACAAACATATAAACAAACACACATCAAAATACACATACAGACTGAACTTAAAACAACAACAACAACAACAACATATACACACACATATGCAATTTTGTTTGCATATTGGCTTGTTTTCCTCCTCAATGCCCCCACCAACCCCCCACCCTCTGGCCTTTATCCTCATTCAATTTCAATTTCCTCTCCCTCCCTCTCTATCTATCTCTCTCTTACTCCCCTTCTCTGTCCCCTTCTCGGCGGTTCCCTAGCAACATTGCACGCTTGTTGCTAGGCGTGAAATGACAACGGAGCAGCAGACAACGGGCTTGCAACTATGCGAATATTGCATGGGGAGGACGGGGGAGAGTAGGAGGAGGAGGAGGAGGGAAATGAGGGTGAGGAGGAGGGAGAGGGGTGGGGAGGAGGAGGGGGAAGCGATTCGTAAGAGGGAGGAGGAGGAGGAGGGGGAGGGAGACGGTTGAGGGGCGGATAAGGGAGAGAGGAGGGGAGGAAAATGAGGGCGAGGAGGAGGGAGAGAGGTGGGAAGGGGGAGGGGGAAGCGACTCGTAAGAGGGAGGAGGAGGAGGGGGAGGGGGAGGGAGACGGTTGAGGGGCGGATAAGGGAGAGAGGAGGGGAGGAGGCGGAGGAGGGGAGGAAGAGGGGAGACGGGGAAGATGGAGGGGGGGAGGAAAGAGGAGGGAGAGAGGAAGGAGGAGGAGAGTAGGGACGGAAGAAGGGGAAGAGGAAAGGGTAAAGATGAGGATAGGGGGTGGGGAGAGATGAGGCCAGATGAGAAGGGGGAATGAGACTAAGGGGAGGGAGGGAGGGAGGGAGGGAGGGAGGGAGGGGGTAGTAAGGGAGGAAGAGTGTGAGGAGATGAGAGAAAGGAGACGGGGAGAAGAAGAAGGGGGGAGGGTGAAGGAGGAGGAGGGGGAGGGAGAGGAGGGCAAGGGGGGAACATTGCTATCACTCCCTCTCGTTAGCTTAGAGAACGACCTCATATTATTCTAAGGGGATGGAGAGAGAGAGAGAGGGAGGGGAGGAGGGTGAAGAGAGCCTGATGGACTTGGAATGAGGGGAGTAAAGAGAGGAAAATATGATATAGTGACGAAGAGAGAGAGAGAGAGAGAGAGAGAGAGAGAGAGAGAGAGAGAGAGAGAGAGAGAGAGAGAGAGAGAGAGAGAGAGAGAGAGAGAGAGAGAGAGAGAGAGAGAGAGAGAGATAGTGAGAAATGCAGACAAAAATAAAGAAAGAAAATGAGAGATAAAGGAAAAAGGAAACAGACACGAATACAAAACTACAAAAAAGAGAATAAAAGACAAAATAGATAAATAAATAAATAAAAAAAGATGACAGCAAACGTAACTGAACAAACAAACAAACAAATAAAAACAGAGAGTAAACAAAGGAAACTTAATCTGGTGGCCGTTTCCAACTCGATTAAATGTTCAGTCGCTGAATTCACTTACAAGCCGCTGTTATTTGTGGCCAGAAAAAAGAACAGATGATGCATACCTGCATTGTAGGTATGTATATATATTTTGTCTTTTTCTGTCTCCGTCGCTGTTTCTGTCCCTGTTTCTGTCCCTGTTTCTGTCTCTGTCTTTGTCTCGTTCGCTATCTCTGTCCATGTTTCTGTCTCTGTCTCTGTCTCGTTCGCTATCTCTGTCCCTGTTCCTGTCTCTGTTTCTGTCCCTGTTTCAGTCTCTGTCTCTGTCTCGGTCACTATCTCTGTCCATGTCCCTGTCTCTGTTTCTATCCCAGTTTCTGTCCCTGTCTCTGTCTCGGTCGCTATCTCTGTCCCTGTCCCTGTCTCTTTTTTTGTCCCTGTCTCTTTTTCTGTCCCTGTTTCTATCCCTGTTTCTGTCTCTGTCTCTGTTTCGGTCGCTATCTCTGTCCCTGTCCCTGTCTCTGTTTCTGTCCCTGTCTCTGTCTAGGTCGTTATCTCTGTCCCTGTCCCTGTCTCTTTTTTTGTCCCTGTCTCTTTTTCTGTCCCTGTTTCTGTCCCTGTCTCTGTTTCTGTCCCTGTCTCTGTCTAGGTCGTTATCTCTGTCCCTGTCCCTGTCTCTTTTTTTGTCCCTGTCTCTTTTTCTGTCCCTGTTTCTGTCCCTGTCTCTGTTTCTGTCCCTGTCTCTGTCTAGGTCGTTATCTCTGTCCCTGTCCCTGTCCCTGTCTCTTTTTTTGTCCCTGTCTCTTTTTCTGTCCCTGTTTCTGTCCCTGTCTCTGTTTCTGCCCCTG
>BOPN01001680.1:132255-134755 GCA_017312705.2 Penaeus japonicus | reverse complement strand
TATATATATATATATATATATATATATATATATATATATATATATATATATATGTATGTATGTATGTATAAACACACACACACACACACACACACACACACACACACACACACACATACACAGAGAGAGAGAGAGAGAGAGAGGAAGACAGAGATAGAGGTAAAGATAGAGAAATATATATTAGATAAAGATAAATAAAGAGAAGATGGAGAGACAAGACTAAGAGAGAGAGAAAAAAAACGAATGAAGAGGAAAAACAAAGAAAAAGAAAAAAAGAACAATCCTAATCAAATATCCCCCCCCAAAAAAAAGAAAAAGAAAAAAAAAAAAAATATATATATATATTATAAAAAACACCAAACCGAACACCAAAAGAAAACAAACAAATAAACAAACAAAAAAAAAGAAAAAAAAAAAAAAAGAGAAGAGACCCCAGAGGAAGAAGACAACAAGCAAACACACCCAGCGGGACCCACAGACACCAAAAGGTCACCAGCAAAGGTCAGCGAAGGACGACGACACAGAATAATACCTTTTTATTAAGAGGAAAGAAAGAAAGAAAGAAAGAAAAGAAAAGGTACAGATACCGCCTAGGAAAAATTCAAGGAAAAAAATGAGTCACTGATCAGAGTAAGTGTTTAGATTAATAAAGGAAATGAACTGAAGGTGAATCATGGTGTCTGGAAGGAACGAATGAACGGGAGAACAGAAGAACAGGGGGGAGGGGGAGGGGAGAGGGGTGGTTGGAGAGAAAGAGGCACTTTAAGGGGGGTAATAAAAACAAAACAAAGCAACAACCCATATCTGGCAAAAAAAAGGCAAAATAAATAATGATAGTTATAATAAAATAATGAAAACTAAAAACAAGAAAGACAAAGAACAACTGGCAAAATTGCAATGCCAAAAACAACAGCAAATGCAGCATAACCGCATGACAAAAGAACAAAAACAACAAGGACAACTAAGGCAGCATTTGGAACAGCAAATCGGTAGGAAGAGTCAGCTGTTTTAGGATCTTGAGCACACACCCTTGGATGGGGGGGGGGGGGGGGGGTTACAGGGGACCAAATTGGTTTAAATACAGTTGCTATCCGGGACTGGCACACTTTCTCTTTCTCTCATTCTCTCTCTCTCTCTCTATCTATCTCTCTCTCTATCTCTCTCTCTCTCTCTCTCTCTCTCTCTCTCTCTCTCTCTCTCTCTCTCTCTCTCCCTCCCCCCCTCTCTCTCTCCCTCCCTCCCTCCCTCTCTCTCTCCCCTCCCCCCTCTCTCTCTCTCTCCCCTCCCCCCCCTCTCTCTCTCTCTTTCTCTCTCACCTTCTCCCCTCTTCCTCTTCCTCGACCTACCGCACAGAAGAGTAAATAACAGACCAAGAACCCCAAAAATAGTGTTTAAAAGTTAAAATCATAATTAGCAATGCCACTCGTATTTTAGTTTGAAAATTGTACACATTTCCTCCTGTCTAGAATGAGTGATAGCTTGTACCTTTTTTCCTTCTTTTAATGATCATGATGTAGTAGTTTTAGGACAGGTTTTATTGATATATTATTATCAATATCATTACTATTACCAACATCTGTGCCAATCATCATTATTATTAGAATTGGTATTATCATAATCATTATTATGATAATTATAATAATTGTTATGACGAGTATCATTAGTTTCTTGGTTATCAGTTTTTATGTTAATAATTGAACAAGAACATTTATTACATAATTTTATTTTTTTAAAGACGGCAAAAAATATTCATATTCCCCCCCCCCCTTCCCCTTTCCTCCCTATCCCCTCCTTCACCCCCTCCCCTCCTAACCCCGTCCTACATCTCCTTCTCTTCCTTTCAACTTCTCCTCTTTCCCAAGCCTCTCTTAACCTCTCCTCCTCCCCACTCCCCTTATATCCCCACTCGCTCCCCTCTCCAACGCTAGTCTACGTCCCCTCTCCTCAATCTTCTCCCTTCCTCCCTTTCAAGCCCCTTTCGCCTCTTCCCCATCCTCTCCCCCTTCTTCTTAACGCCCTCCTCCTCTTCACCATACCCATCCCCTCTTCTTTACCACCTAACCCCTTCCTCCTCTACGTCACCTCTTCCCCCTCCCTCTTTTTCCAATCCCCCTATGCCTTCTCTCCTCCTTAGTTCCTCCCTCCTCCTCCTCAAACCGCTCTCCCTCTTCCCTACCCTACCCTCCCTCCTCCTCAACCCCCACCCCCTCCCTCCTCCCCAATCCCAACCCCCACCCTTCCCTCCTCCCCACCCCCAACCCTAACCCCCTCCCTCCTCCCCATCCCCCACCCCCTTCCTATTCCCTCCTCCCCAACCCCAACCCCCTACCCCCAACGAGCCCTCCTCCCTCCTCCCCAACCCCCACCCACACCCCCCCCCCCCCCTCCCTCCTCCCAACCCCAACCATGCCCCCAACCCCCCACCTTCTCCCCATCATCCTCAACCCAAACCCCATTCCCCTCCCCTCCCCATCATCCTCAACCCCCCTTCCCTCTCCCC
>BOPN01001680.1:124755-127255 GCA_017312705.2 Penaeus japonicus | reverse complement strand
ATATACGAAGCGAGTTCAGAAACCAGTTATGTATTCATGCACACACACATGTATATATATATATATATATATATATATATATATATATATATATATATATATATATATATATATATATATATACATACATATGCATATAGACTCATACTTATCTATCTATCTATCTATCTATCTATTATGCATCATTTCATTAGCATCACTATTCTCCTCCTGTTCTCTCTCTGCGTCGTTGCCTCTGATTTATGTTATTTTCTCTCTCATACTTTCTCTGTTTGCCTGCAACACCTCATCTCTCTCACCCTCCCTTTTTCTATATGTATATATATATATTTTTTATCTCATACTCTCTTTGTCTATATGTCTCTGCCTGTCTGTCTCATTAATCTCTCTCTCATATCTCTCTCTCCCTATCTTTCATCTTTCTCTCTCATTGACTCTCTCTCTCTCTCTCTCTCTCAAACTGCATCTGTGTTCGCCCAGCCAATCAACTCTCGGCTAGCCTTCCCAGTGACGACGATCCATTGATTTTTTTTGATTAATTAAAACGGCGGTCAATTATTTACCCCGTTAATTATTTCGATTGTCGTTTGGCATTCCCTCGCCGCCATCCGCCGTCGCAGGATTTCAAATTGTGCCTTTCTTTCTTTGCTCTCTGTGATTTATCGGTCTCTCTTATTATCGTGAAGTTCGTATATCCAAGATCTAAAGGGTGATAGCATCTACGGGAATAAAGATTGAAAAAAAATAAAAAATAAAAAAAATATTACAGCTCTATTTTCCGGCCATAAAACGTTGAAATCAAATAAACATCGAGTTTGACCCACGAGGCAGACGGTGTAAAGTTTTATTGGCCAATCCGAACCAATTACAACCGTCGGCTCTGTAGACCAGCCAATCACAGCCGATTCTTCGCCCTCCTTCATGACGTCATCGTGCAATTACCTGTCAAACAACCAATCAAGCGACGCGTATCATACGAAGAGTAGACTGTCATCCAATCACAGGCCATGTTTTATCTTCTTATTTTTTTTCAATCTTTTCCACGCAAGGTTGTTTTGGGGGGGAAAATGATCCCCTATCAATGTCGAAGATGAGAGAGAGAGAGTGAGAGAGAGAGAGAAAGAGAGAGAGAGAGAGAGTCAAACAGAGAGAGAGAAAGAGAGAGAGAGAGAGAGAGAGAGAGAGAGAGAGAGAGAGAGAGAGAGAGAGAGAGAGAGAGAGAGAGAGAGAGAGAGAGAGAGAGAGAGAGAGAGAGAGAGAGAGAGAGAGAGAGAGAGAGAGAGAGAGAGAGAATAATTTGTAATGGAGTACGAGAGAGAGAGAGAGAAAGAAAGAGAGATACAGAGAGAGAGAGAGAGAGAGAGAGAGAGAGAGAGAGAGAGAGAGAGAGAGAGAGAGAGAGAGAGAGAGAGAGAGAGAGAGAGGGGAAAAACTCTAACAATGGCGACCTTTGTATGTGGAAAATTTGCAATCAGTAAGTGAGAAAGTGTGTACGAATTACAATGTTGATTGTTTTTTTTAAAGAGAGGTGGAGTAAGAGAGAGAGAGAGAGAGAGAGAGAGAGAGAGAGAGAGAGAGAGAGAGAGAGAGAGAGATTGAGAGAGAAAAGGGATATGATAAGCATAACAAGATTTGCACTGATAATGGTATTATGAACTGATCCTCCTCGACAGAAATCTATAAGGACGCTTCATCACCCCTCCCCCCCCTACTCCTTACTCCTTCTACCCCCATATACCTCCTCCACCCCGTGCATTTCTACTCCCACCCACCCACCCCATGTACCCCTCCACCCCCTCTACTTGTACTCCCACCCACCCCATGTACCCCTCCACCCCTCCTCTACTTCTACTCCCCCCCTTCTATATACCCCACCACCCCCTCCTCCCCTCCCCCCTTCAGCTTTTGCCCGTCAGTGCCACCTATTCTAAGTGCCACTCAGAATTACCCGCATTGTCATCGCTGGCTCCCCGACCCTCCTCCTCCAACCCCCTACCCCTCCCCCCTCCCCCATACCCCCACACATGACCTTCTTCTTGTATTATACTTTTCTTCGTGTTTTACTCTTTGTTTGTATAATGATTTGCAAAGATATATTTTTTATATTGTGGCATTTGTGAAATAGGATTTATATCTTTTGCCAAGTGTTGGTTTTCTTGGCATATCTATATTTTGTCTGATGTATGCTTTCGAATGGCTTTCCTCTGTCTTTCTGCTTCTCTCTCTCTATATTCTCACTCTCTCTCTCTCGCTCTCTCTTTCTCTCTCTCTCTCCCTCTCTCTCTCTCTCTCTCTCTCTCTCTCTTTCTCTCTCTCTCTCTCTCTCTGTCTGTCTGTCTGTCTGTCTTTCTCTGTCTCTCTGTCTCTTTCTCTTTCTCTTCCTTTCTCTCTCTCTCTATCTATCTATCTATCTCTTTCCATCTCTCTCTCTCTTTCTTTCGCTCTTGCAATCTCTTTCTGTCTGTCCGTCTGTCGTTTTGCTTTTGATGCTGTCTACCTT
>BOPN01001680.1:104755-119755 GCA_017312705.2 Penaeus japonicus | reverse complement strand
CTTAGAAGAAGGTTATCTTTCAGGGTTAAATGGATGGGTTACCGCTTCTTGACAGGTGCAGTTGTCAGGGTTAGTTGACAGCGATGGTTGACAGTTTAACTGACAGGGTGACTTAACAGGGATGGTTGACAGGGTAACCTTTCAGTGGCGGTTGATAAGGTGACTTGACTGGGATTGTTGATAGGTTAGCTTGACTGGGCGGCTTGACAGGGTGGCTTTATACGGCAAATTGATATTGGCAATTGGCAGGGTGACTTGACAGGGATTGTTGACAGAGTAACTTGACGAGATGACTTGACAGAATGACTTGACAGGGATTGTTGACAGAGTAACTTGACGAGATGACTTGACAGAATGACTTGACAGGGATTGTTGACAGAGTAACTTGACGAGATGACTTGACAGAATGACTTGACAGGGATTGTTGACAGAGTAACTTGACAGAATGACTTGGCAAGATGACTTGACAGGATGACTTGACAGGATGACTTGACAGAATGACTTGCCAAATGTTGACTAAAAGAAAATTCTTTACCTTCCCCCCCCATCAAACTTTGATATTGCACTTACAAGAAAATACCTAAAAGACACAAAACAAACAGACAAATATAAAACACAATATAAAAGCAAACAGAATAATCCAACCAACGAACAAACAAACAAACAAACCCCACCAACAGCAGGAGGGAAATCAACAACAAAAACACATAACAAATAACAAAGAAAAACAAACACACGGACATACTCCGAAAACACCACTCAGGCACACAGACAGACAGACAGACAGACAGACAGACAGACAGAGAGACAGACAGACAGACAGACAGACAGACAGATAGACAGACATACACACGCACTGAACAGATAGAACGATGTCTATTATATACCCAGATGTGGAGGGGGGGGGAAATTGAGGGAGGGGGAAAGGGAAGTGGGTGTAGGGGATAGGGGGGAGGGGGTTAGTGAGCTTGGAGGATCGGGGACAGGGAGATGGGGGAGGGGGAGGGGGGAGGAAGGGGGAGGGGGAAGGGAAGGGGAAGGGGGAGGAAGAGGGAAAGAGAAGGGGGAAAGAGGGAAGAGGAAGGAGGCGGTAGGGATTAGAGGGAAAGGGGAAGAAGGTGAAAATAAGTGGATAAGGGCTGGTGGAGGAAGGAGGGAGGGGGTGATGGAAAAGGTAGAGTGACTGAGGAGGGGGGAAATAGTGATGGAAGAAGCAAGGAGAGGAGAAGGGGCGAGGCAGATAATAGAAGGATGGGGAAAGGAAAGAGAAGAGAGAATGGAAGAAAGGAGAAAGAAGTCATAGAGAAAGGGAAGAAAGGGTGATGGAGAAGGCAGGAGGAAAGGGGGAGACAAGGTACTTATAGGGGGGGGGGGTAGGGGCCAAAAGAGGGGGCACTAAAGAAAAGGCGAGTCAGAGAGGAATACGGACTGAAGAAACATCATTTAAGAATATGGGAGACAGGGACAGAGGAAAGAGAAAAGTGAAAAGAGGTGAGACGAGGAGAACGTGGAAGACAAGACACACGAAAGAGAAAAGGGGAGAAGAAGAAGAGGAGTAGGAGGAGGAGGAGGAGGAGGAGAGGGGGTGGGGGGAGATAGGAGATGGAAAGGGAAAGGGGAGGAAGAAGAGGGGAAGGGTGAGAGTATAGGGGGTCGGGGGGTGAGGTGAGATTAATAGCATTCTAAAGCTATAAACTTGGCAATATATGGGGGTCCAAAGCTCAGTTGTGAGAGAGCATGCAGCCCTGTTATGGCATGTTGAAATACCTGTTTGGAACAGGGGATGGGGGGGGGGGGCGATAGGGAGGGAGAGGAGGAGGAGGGAGAGGAGGAGGGAGGAGGAAGAGGAGGAGGGAGAGGAGGAGGAGGGAGAGGAGGAGGGAGGAGGAGGGAGAGGAGGAGGTGGAGGAGGAGGAAGATGGTGAGGAGGAGGAGGAAGATGGCGAGGAGGAGGATGGGGTGGGGGGAGGACGGGGAAGAGAAGGGGAGGAGGAAAGAAGGGAATAGAAGGGGGGAGAGGAAGCAGCAGTGGGGGGGGGGAGGAGGAGGATGGGGAGGAAGCGAAGAGGGAGAAGGATGGGGAGGAGAAGGACGAGGGAGAAGAGGAAAAGGGAGATAGAAAGAGAGGGAGCGAGAGAGAGAGAGAGAGAGAGAGAGAGAGAGAGAGAGAGAGAGAGAGAGAGAGAGAGAGAGAGAGAGAGAGAGAGAGAGAGAGAGAGAGAGAGAGAGAGAGAGAGAGAGAGAGAGAGAGAGAGAGAGAGAGAGAGAGAGAGAGAGAGAGAGAGAGAGAGAGAGAGAGAGAGAGAGAGAGAGAAGGAGAGAGAAAGGAAGAGAGAGAGAGAGAGAGAGAAGAAGAGAGAAAGGAAGAGAGAGAGACGAGAGGAGAGAGAAAGGAAGAGAGAGAGACGAGAGAAGAAACGAAACAGGAAGGAGGGCAAGCGGATAATCAGAAAAGTTTGGAGACATGGTCGTATGTATGTGTAAGCGGAGGGGGAACAGCAGTGGTAAAGGGGACGCCGTGAACAATGAACAATATACCCGGGACAATATTTGCTCTTTATTATGTGGTTCGAAGTCCATAGCACACACACACACATACACAGACACACACACACGCGCACACACGTCCACACACATACACCCATACACACACGCGTCCATACACACACACCCATACACGCATACACGTCCACACACACACACGTCCTTACACACACACACGTCCATATACACACACGTCCACACACACATCCATACACACACATCCATACACACACACGTCCACACACACACACATCCACACACACACACACACACACACACATCCATACACACACACACGTCCACACACACACACGTCCATACCCCCCCCCCCACACACACACACGCCCATACACACCCATACGCAGCTCTCCGCAAAGAAAGCTTTTCTCTGACAACGCGACAATAAAATATTATTTGCTACTCTATCTATTACCGTTGATGCTTTTCATATTATTGCTATTGCCGGTCGTGCTAGTGCTAGTGTGGTAATGGTGTGTTGCTATTAGTGGACATTTATTGCACGCATTGAAGTTCTTGTCACCATCATTTTATTTGGGACAGTCGCGAGAATTGGAGAAGTAGGTGTTCGGGTGTAGTGCTAACAGTTCTGACGGTGATAGAGTATTATTGCTACAACCACTGCTGCTGTTGCTGCTGTTGCTCTTGCTACTACGGTTACTACTACTATCACTATCATTTCTGCTACTATTTTTATTGTTGCTACTACATTGTTTGTCATTGATGTTTATAGTAGGAGTGATAAATGATAACATCACTAAATTGATGATGATAAGGAAACACAGTGAACATGATGATTATGATGGAATAGTGATAGTGATAGAATGATAAAAGCAATAAAGTACTGATAGTATTGATGGTGATAACATTGATGATGATGATATTCATACTAATATAGTTGATACTGCTAATGCACCTAGCAACAACAACAACAACAGCAACACTAGACACTGTAGCTTGATACTAGAAATGATAGTGTCAATAAAGACCATGATAGCTATGATAGTAGTAACGATATTGCATAATAGCAACGATAAGGGCTCCATATATGGATATTTCACACACACACATCCACATTCACTCCATACACTTACATGGACACGGGCACACACACAGACACACACACGCAAATACACATATGTACACACAGAACTACAAACGCAGACACATAATAATATACACATATACATAAATTAAAGTATATACACACAGAAACAATGTCACAGACATATATACATACACACACATACGCAAATACACATACGCACAATAAATACAAACACATATTTAATCAAGACACACACCATTGGAATACAGATACATTTTTTTTTTTTTTTTTTTTTTTATCTATAGCATCTTTTAAAAGCTCCAAGGGTTGTTTACGTTACGGATTAGGTAAGTTAAGGCGTCCCAAAAAGTTGTTACGGAGAAGCTATAGTTTTCCTGTTCATAAAATATTCTGTGGAGGCAAATTTGGAATGTTCTAAGAAAGAATACACAAGTTTTGTTTGTGTCACGTGATGATCATTTGAAATTTTCTTGTTCTTTCGTGTGTGTGTGTGTGTGTGTGTGTGTGTGTGTGTGTGTGTGTGTGTGTGTGTGTGCGTGCGTGTGTGTGTGTTTGTTTAATAATTTGATCCACATGTGATGAATTTTATTGTTGTTGTAGTTTTTTTTGTCGGATTTTTTTTCGAATGATAATGTGTGTGTGTATTCGTTTAATGATTTGATCCACATGTGATAAATTTTATTGTTGTAATTTTTTTCTTGAATACTTTTTTTCGAATAATGTAGAATGTTATCTAATATCATGGTAATGCACTACCTCCACCTCCTAACTCGTCAACACCTTCCCCTCCACCTCTTCTCTTCCTTCCTCTTCTCTTCCTACCTCCATCATTCGTTTACTCCTCCTTTTACCTCTTTCCTTTCCTTCTCCATCTCTTCCTTCACCACTTTCTGTACATCAGCTTCCTCATCTTTATTCTCAATCCTCTTCCTCCACCTCCTCCTTCTCAAATCTTCTGGGAACAGTTTTCTTCTCTCTTTCCTCTTATCATCCATTTTCTTTCTCCTTTTCTTCTCTCCTTTTTTCTCTTCCCCTTCCGTTATCCTTTCTCTCGTGTCACCTCTCGTCTCACTCATATCTCATCTCTATTTTATTCTCCATTCGCCCTTTACTTCTTTTTTACTTCTTTCTCTTCCTCATCCTTCTCCGCAATCGTCTTTCTCCACCTCTTCCTACATATTCACCTTCACTTCCTCCTCCACATTCCCTTCACTTCCATCTCTATAACGTACATCTCTTCCAACTCCTCCTTCCACATTCGGCTCCACCTCAAACACCTCTTCCAAATTCACCTAAACCCCCTCCACCTCCTTAAACGCTTCTTCCACCTCCTCCTCCACATCCACTTGAACCCCCTCGTCCTCCATCTCCTCAAACACTTCTTCCACCTCCTCCTCCACATCCACTTGAACCCCCTCGTCCTCCATCTCCTCAAACACTTCTTCCACCTCCTCCTCCACATCCACTTAAACCCCCTTGATCTCCACCTCCTCCTTCACATTCACTTAAACCCCCTCGTCCTCCACATTTACTTAAACTCCCTTTTCTTCCACCTCCTCAAACACTTCTTCCACCTCCTCCTCCACATCCACTTAAACCCCCTCGTCCTCCACCTCCTCAAACACTTCTTCCACTTCCTCCTCCACATCCACTTAAACCCCCTCGTCCTCCACCTCCTCCTCCACATTCACCTAAACCCCCTCGTCCTCCACCTCCTCAAACGCTTCTTCCACCTCCTCCTCCACATCCACTTAAACCCCCTCGTCCTCCAACTCCTCCTCCACCTCCGTTGAACATCTCACCAGACAGAGTAACAAATGGGAGCAAATTCCACCGGCCTTCTTTCCGTGAGACTTAATAGTATGTATTTTGTCTAGATCCAATGTACAAGACTTTCTGTTTGTCAACCGGGTGGTGGATGGGTGGGTGGGTGAGTGGGTGAGTGGGTGGATTGGTGGGTGGGTGAGTGGGTGGATGGGTGGGTAGGTGAATATCAGGGGGGAGGGGAGGGAACAAGGATGGATGAGGGCGGGTAAGTGGATGGGGGGGTAGGAGGAAGATGGTGGAGGGTGGAAACATGAAAGGGGGTAATTTAATTGGTTAAAAAGAGGGGTAAGGTAGCAGCGGGGTTGGGGTATGAGGGGGGAGGGGGCGTGAGGTAGTAGGGTGAGGGGAGGGGTATGAAGGGTGAGGGGTGAGGTAGAGGGGTGAGGGGAGGGGTATGAAGGGGGGGAGGGTGAGGTAGAGGGGTGAGGGGAGGGAGTAAGGAAGGGGAATGGGGGAGGGGAGGGGTGTAGGCTAGAATGAGAGAGGAGATTATTAGCTAAAATACATTTCTTCTTTGTCTAGCACGAAGCTCTCAAGAAAGCGCCGAGGAGAGGATTCATGTATATATGGGCTCTGAAGTTTCCTTAAGACATGTCCCTCCACCGAGGATTGCTCATCAAAAATGGTAAACAGGAAATGGAAGCTTAGGGAGAGAAATAGAAGGAGAAAGATTCCCCCCTACCTCACCCCACCCACCCACCCTCAATACCACAGCCATTTTTTTTCCTTTTTTTTACTTCCATAGACTAGTTTCCCTTGAAGCTGATTTTTTGTTCTTCTTTGTATGTCCTACACCAGACTGTTTTATAAGATATAGATAGACAAAATTCTTCTGGGAACAGATCCTTGGATCTTTTTTTCTTTTTTTTCTGATCAGCTGTTTCCTTTCTTCTCTCCTCTTTTATCTTTCCCTTCCGTTATCACCTCTCTTGTCTTTTCTCCTCCCCTCCGGCTTTTTTTCTGTCTACTCTCATATTTCATATTAAAATTTTCATTCATCTCTCAATCGCCTTTTCTTATTCTTCATTATATTTTCTTCCTCTTTTTTCTATTTCATCTCCTCCCTATCTCTTCTTTACTTGTTTCTCCTTTACTATCCACACTTATCACATCTTCACTAACCTCTCTCCCTCTCCATTCTCTTTTATTCTCTTCATCTTCCCTTCTTTACTCTCTACTTCCCTTCCCTCTCTACACTCCGTTTCTCTTTTACCCCCATTCCCCTTCCCTCTCTATCCCATAATTTCCACTCCCGTTCACCCTAAACTTTCTCTCCATCTCCCTCACTGCGCTCTTCTTATTCACTCCCTCTTCCCTCTTCATTCTATATTTCCTTCCCGTCATCCTCCCTCTTCTTATCCTTGAATTACTCCCTCTTTCCCTCTTTAGCCCAGACTTCATTTTCTCCCACCTTCCTCTTCACCCCTTTTACTCCATTTCCTCCATCTTCTCCTTCCTCCCCCTCCGCTCCCCAGCCATCAGCCAAATACAGACTAGGGTTAACAAACTTACTAAAGAAGTCGCGTCCTCACGGTGGAACGAAGAGTTTTACAATCTCGCAATTCTTTGTGGCTGTTAGGGTTGACCTGAATATCTTATTGAAACGTGGATGTACTCCGTGGAGTTTTATAGCTTTTCTGTCTCTCTCTCTCTCTCTCTCTCTCTCTCTCTCTCTCTCTCTCTCTCTCTCTCTCTCTCTCTCTCTCTCTCTCTCTCTCCGCCCCTCCTCTCTCTCTGTCTGTCTGTCTGTCTCTCTCTCTCTCTCTCTCTCTCTCTCTCTCTCTCTCTCTCTCTCTCTCTCCGCCCCTCCACTCTCTCTCTCTCTCTCTCTCTCTCTCTCTATCCGCCCCTCCACTCTCTCTCTCTCCGCCCATCCTCTCTCTCTCTCTCTCTCTCTCTCTCTCTATCTCTCTCTCTCTCCCTCCCTCCCTATACCTCTCTCTCTCTTTGTTTCTTTCCCTCCCTTTCTTACTCTTTCTCTCTATTCCCACCTTCCCCTCCCTCTCTCCCCCTTCTCTACCTTTCTCTTGCCGTTTCCTCTCTGTCTCTCTCTCCCTCCCATCTTCTCTCTCTCTTTCTCTCCCCCCCCCCCCTATCTCTTCTTCTTTACATCTCTCTCTCTCTTTTTCCGCCGCTTTGTCTCTCTCTCCTCCCCCCCCCTCTCTCTCTCTCTCTTTCTCTCTCTCTCTCTCTCCCTGTCTTTCTCTCTCTTCCCGCCTCTTTGTCTCTCTCTCCCTCCCATCCTCTCTCTCTCTCTCTCTCTCTCTCTCTCCCCCCCCCTCTCTCTCTCTCTCTCTCTCTCTCTCTCTCTCTCTCTCTCTCTCTCTCTCTCTCTCTCTCTCTCCTTTTCCCTCCACCCTCTCTTTCTGTCTCTTTCTTCTTTCTTTCTCACTCTCTTTCTCTCTCCTTCTATCTCTCTCTCTTTCCCTTCACCCTCTCTTTCTGTCTCTCTCTTCTCTCTCTCTCACTCTCTTTCTCTCTCCCTCTCTCTCTTCTTAAATCCCCTTTTACAAAAGCGAATTTCCAGAACCTGACATTGATCGACTTCAAGTGTGGTTTAAAAAGAATATCTATATCAATCTTATGTTTGTTATCTATCTTACCTGCTCTCGTTTCGCTATTATCCTAATTCCCCTCAATCCTCTCTCTCCACCTCCTCCTTCATATTCACCTTCACTTCCTCCTCCGCATTCACTTCACCTCCCTCTCTCTCTATAAGAAACACCTCTTCCATCGCCATTATCATCGTCTTTATATTCTTCCTATTTGCATACAAGTACAGTTACCATGGTTACGTTATACTTCGTACAACTGCATGACTATTCTTTTTTCCTGTTCAACTTTTTCTCTTTACCAAGCTTTCGCTACTAAAATTTGCAGTCTCATTTTTGCAAATATAAAAAATGTACCAAAGTTTGATTAACAAATGTTGAGCTATAGAGACAGACATAAGAACTTATGATTTGTGAGGTTTAAGTGCATGAATTGCACTTTGGATATGTTGCCTGATTGTTGAATTTGTGCGTTTCTTTTAAAGCAATGTTGAAGTATGTGTGAATACATTTAAATGCATATAAGGTCACGCAGGGGCGTACACAGGTACACACGAACACAAACGCACACACAGCCACAACCAAACACATCCAAACACACATCCACATAAATATATTGATAAAGAAAAAACGTCGTTAACTAACATCTTCATTAAATTCCGTCAATCTAAATAACTAATTGTATCAGAATAACACCTAAGTGTTGTAGGTAAAGGCGAATTCAGAAAAAAAAAAAAATAACAGTCCGTCACGCATAACACGTTATATTTAAAGGCGAATAAAAAAATAAAAAAATAAAGAATAACAGTCCACCATGCATAACACGTTATAGTTAAAGGCGAATTAAAAAAAAAAAAAAAAAAAAAAAAAAAAAAAAAAAAAAAAAAAAACAGCCTCTCACGCATAACACGTTATAGTTATATCGTGGAAACTAAACGACAGTGCGTACGAAATGTGAACAAAAATAAATCATGATAATGAAAAGAACAATTTTGATTTCCAGTAAAGGTAATGGAGAGAATGATGATGATATTCTTAAGAGCTCTGTTATTCTTGCCATCATTATCCTAATTGTTAACATTATTATCCGTATCATTATAGTGATGATAATGGTGATAATGATGATAATAGTAATGGTAATGATAATAATGATAATGAAAACAATAATGACAACAAAAGTAATCATATTTATCAAGATAATCATTCTTGTCAGGATCATCGTTATTATAATTAATACTGATACTGTTATTATTGTTATTACTATTAGTATCCCTATTATTACCGTTACCCTTATCATTATTATCAGTATCATCAATATTGTTAATAGAACACTATATAAATGGCGTAACATCTCTCTCTTTCCAGTTATAGCATTCAATAACAGAATCAAAATACATCTATAACAAAAAATCTATAACAAGAACAACAACAGTATACAAGAACAAAAAGATCAACAAGGACAAAAACATTGATAACACCATCATAATAACAAAATTAATAACAATAACAACAGTAAGAAGAGAATAACAAAAGAAAAGAAAAGAAAAAAAAAACATATATATATACATATATATATATATACATACACACACACACACACACACACACACACACACACACACATATATATAATATGTTAAAACAACAAACAACGACAAAAATAGTCCTCCCCCTCGTACCCCCTCACCCCCTCTCAACGTCCCATCCCCCCCTTCCCTCCTTCCTCGGATCTGTCCTGACCAAAACAACATCAAACAAATAAACGCACAAACAAAAAGTTCAAACAACAAAAAAAGGTTCTTAAAAGGCCGGAAGTGGCACCCAATATAAGGTCTTCAACAACTTAATTGAAAAGCTAGAACAGCCTGGGCGAACTTATATTATATTTAACCGCTTTTTTGTAACCCCGGTAGGTAGAAATAGGGGGGAGGGGGGCGGGTGCGTTACAATAGGCCTAGCTTGAAAAAAACGGGATGAAAACGTGTTTTTTTATTATTGTCTGTTTTTCTTCCTTCTTTTTAATCTTTTATTATTATTTCTTGTCCTTATATGTTGCCATCATCATTATCATATATGGCTTTTTTTTTTTGATAGGCCTAGCACATTTATTATTTTTTTTCATTCTCTTCGATTTGCTATCTGTCTAAATTATTATTTTCGATTTGTCTTTTGCTTCACTTTCTCTGTGTTACTATTAATGTAACTAGATGGTTATCGGTCTGTCTGTTATCAAATTCCTTTCTATTTTCCATTATGAATCGTTTCATTATAAAAAATTATTGTCCTCCAGTTTCTCCCCATCCGCTCTTTCTCTCTTTTACTCTCTCTCTTTCTCTGTCACTCTTTGCTCCATTTTCCTTCTTTCCTCTCTCAATGCTTATGGGTATATATACGTATATGGTTACATATAAATACGCACGCAAACGCAGAAAGCAAGTTCGTGCAAGCATTGGCCACCTGCAACCAATGCTTGCACGATCCCTCGATCATGTCTCACTGCCATGTGGCGTTTCTCTTCAGTTCTTTGATGCTCGTCTTTAATGTCGCTCGGAGCTATTTTAGTCTAAGGGAAGTTTCGCCATTTTTCGCTTACTCACTGTGGGATTCCTTTTAACGTAAATGTTTTTTTTTCCCGTTCTATTGATTTTTTTAAGATCGTGTTTTTATATTTGTTGGTTTACTTTTGAAAAATTCTCTTGTTTGATTTTTTTACCTTGTTTTTCTTTTTCTTGACATCTTTTTCTCTCGGTCTCTCTCTTTCTCTCTGCTATCTATCTCTTTTAATCTCTCTCTCTCCCTTTTTCTCTCTTTCTCTGTCTATATCAACATCCGGACAGGATTTTGCTGTGTCATTTCACCGTTTTCTTTTCCTATCTGTCTTGCTCAATCTCTGCTTATTTTTCTTTCCCTTGTAATATTCCATTCTCTCTATAATTTCCTTTCAATTTCCTTTCCATTTTCATTTGCTCTCTGTCTTGCATCTAGTATTTCAATATAACTAATTTGGTATTTTTTTTCATTTTTCTCATATTCAACGTTTCCATTGTTTGATGAAAGAAATCTATTTCCTAATTCCCATTTTGAAGAACATTTACTGTCTATCTATCTATTTCCTTTTATTTACCAGTGGGTCGATTACCAGTGAAGACCTTTCGTAGCAATGGTCGCTGCGCTCTCTGCAGTGGTCCGTTGCAATGGGTACAGGTGGGGTTGGTCGTGAGGGGAGGGGGGGGAGGATGAGGGAGGGGTGGGGGGATGGGGTGAGGGTGAGGGAGCGGGTAAGGAAGAGGGAGGGGAGAGGGGAGGGGATAGGAAGGGAGAGGTCCTAAGGGAGCCTGAAGGAATGAAAGGGAGGGGTGGGGAGGGGAGGGAGTCTAAGGGTGGCCAAGGGAATGAAAGGGAAGGAAGAGATTGGGAGAGGAGGGGAGGAAAGGGGAAGACAGCTGAAGAAAGGCCTAAGAAAGAACAAGATAGAAAAGAAGAGAGAGAGAGAGAGAGAGAGAGAGAGAGAGAGAGAGAGAGAGAGAGAGAGAGAGAGAGAGAGAGAGAGAGAGAGAGAGAGAGAGAGAGAGAGAGAGAGAGAGAGAGAGAGAGCGACAGAAAATGTGGCAGACAGACAGACATATAGAACCGAAAGGGAAACAAGAGGAAACAAGGAAAGTTAAGAAAGAGGGAAGGAGAGAAGGAAGGGAGAAGGAAGGGAGGAAGAGGAGGGAGAGGAGAAGGAGAAAGAGGAGAAAGAGGAGGAAGTGGAGGAGAAGGAAGAGAAGGAGGATCAGGAACAGGGGGAGAAGGAGTACGAGGAAGAGGAGGATGGAGGGATGGAGAAAGAGGAGGAGGAGGAGGAGGAAAAGGAGGAAGAGGAAGAGGAGGAGGAGGAAGAGGAGGAGAAAAAAAGGGGAAGGCGGAGGAGGAAAAAGAGGAGGAGGAGGAGGAGGATGAAGAGGACGAAAAAGAGGAGGAGGAGGAGTAGGAGGAGGGGGGGGGCTGACCAGCAACCACATGTCCCTCAAGCTGTGATGCATATTCATGTTGGGAAGGCTGCGACGAGAAGCATCTTGAGTCCACTGGCATATTTTCGTCTGTCTGTCCGTCTGTCTGACTTTCTCTTCTTGTCTGCTTGTCTGTCTCTTTGTCTGACTGTTTCTCTGCTTGTCTGTCTGTCTGGCTCTCTGTCTGATTGTTTTTTTTGCTTGTCTGTCCGTCTGGCTCTCTGTCTGGCTGTTTCTGTGCCTCGGTGTATGACTGTTTCTCTACTTCTCTGCCTGTCTGTTTGTCTCACTGTCTGATTATCTGTCTGTCAGCTTGCTGTCTATACGCATGTCAGTCTTTCATTTAATTTGTTTGTCTGTCCGCCTGCCCTACTCTCTTTTTCTGACTCTCTTTCCCTCCTCCCCCTTCTCTCTCCTCATCTCGCTTTCCCTCTCGCCTTTCCATCCCACTCTCTCGCTAATGCTCTCTCTTCCTCTCTCTCTCTCTCTCTCTCTCTCTCTCTCTCTCTCTCTCTCTCTCTCTCTCTCTCTCTCTCTCTCTCTCTCTCTCTCTCTTCCTCTCTCACACACATTTTCTCTCTTTCCATCTTCCTCACTCTCCACGAAAAGATTCCCTTCAAAAAGTTACTCTTCAAGAAAATGCAAGGGGAGGGGAGAGGGGAGTGGGGAAGAGTTGAGGGAGGGAGAAACGAAAGGGGAGAGGAGGAGGGTAGAGGAGGAAAAACGATGGAAATAAAGAAGGGAGGAAAGTGGAGGGGCAGGAGGGGGCTTTCCTGTCGACTTGTCCGTTCAGCGAAGGCCAAAAGGGGGGAAAGGGAGGGTGGGGGGTGGAGCGTGGAGGGAGATCTAGAGGAGGGCTGTGAATACAGATCGGCGACAAAGAACATACATGCATACATACATACTTATATACCTACATACATAGACAAATCACACTTTCTGTATGAGTTACACCCACCCACACCTACATACACTTCTTCACATACAAACATTCCTCTCACTCCCCCCCCCCCTCTCTCTCTTTATTCCTATACCTTGTGTGTTTGTTTCTATCTATCGTTCACGAGTATCTATTTTAAACAAGGAATTCCGCGTGACTGAAATATCGAAAATTATTATTATGGATCCGAATCACCTAGGGGGAGGGGGTGGGCGAAAGGGGGGGGGGCTGGGGGGAAGAGAGGGAAGAGAGGGAGGGGGGTTCTATTGGTTGATTAAGATAGCGAGAAGAAGGGCAAGAAGTTGATGAAGATGATGGTGATGATAGAAATAGATGATGATAGGAATGATGGCAATGATAATGTTAGAGAGAGAGAAAAAGAGAGAGAGAGAGAGAGAGAGAGAGAGAGAGAGAGAGAGAGAGAGAGAGAGAGAGAGAGAGAGAGAGAGAGAGAGAGAGAGAGAGAGAGAGAGAGAGAGAGAGAGAGAGAGAGAGAGAGAGAGAGAGAGAGAGAGAGAGAGAGAGAGAGAGAGAGAGAGAGAGAGAGAGGGAGAGAGAGAGAGAGAGAGAGAGAGAGAGAGAGAGAGAGAGAGAGAGAGAGAGAGAGAGAGAAAGAAAGAGAGAAAGAAAGAGAGAGAGAGAGAGAGAGAGAGAGAGAGAAAGAAAGAAAGAGAAAGAAAGAAAGAGAGAGAGAGAGAAAGAGAGCGAGAGAGAGAGAGAAGTCAGACAGGATCGTGAATCAAACCATGAAAAGATCGAGAACCATCTGATACTCCAAATAAGCAACTTAGCGAACGAATAACAACACATTTTCAACGGCCGAAAATTTTCTTCTATTATGAGCAAAGGGCCATCTATCAAAAGCAAATATCCTACTATAAGTAAATGTCTTTCTATTACAAGTAAATAACTCATCATAAGTAAATATCCTTTGATATTTTCTGACAAGTAAACAACCTTCATTTCTAAGTAAATCACATAAAAATCAAATACCCTTTAATTATAGATACATAGTCGCTTCAGAATCAGAAACTTTCTTCATGGAACCATAATAAGACAGGAAGTTCATCGTAAAAAGTTGCACGCTCTTGCAAGTATGATGATGATAAATATCGTGTCCTTTGCCAAGAGCCATTGTTTGCTCTCAGATGCGGTATTTCTGTTTTGTCGTTTGTGCTTTTATACTTTTTGGTTGATAGAAAAGGAGAGAGAGAGAGAGGGGGTGGGGAGAAAGAGAGAGAGAGAGAGAGAGAGAGAGAGAGAGAGAGAGAGAGAGAGAGAGAGAGAGAGAGAGAGAGAGAGAGAGAGAGAGAGAGAGAGAGAGAGAGAGAGAGAGAGAGAGAGAGAGAGAGAGAGAGAAGGGGAGAGAGAGAGAGAGAGAGAGAGAGAGAGAGAGAGAGAGAGAGAGAGAGAGAGAGAGAGAGAGAGAGAGAGAGAGAGAGAGAGAGAGAGAGAGAGAGAGAGAGAAAGAAAGAAAGAAAGAGAGAGAGAGAGAGAGTAGATAGGCATCTAGTAATGAATTAATCTTGCAGATACATTCAATGATCTAACGGTATTTTAGACTCCTAACCGCAAAACGAATAAAATAACTTAAACTCTATGAGCGCCAAGACTCAATCAAAAATAACTAGGTGGGAATTTAGATTAATAATTACAAATATCAATTGCAAAAGTACGGTGGAAGGAAAAGTCGCACGTGAGGTCGGGAAGGAAGGAATTTGAAGGAGAACTGGATAGGGAGTGCGATGATAGATAGAGAGACTGATAGATAGATAGTTGGATGGACAGCCAGCCAGCCAGCCAGCCAGACTGACAGGCAGATAGATAGCTAGATAGCTCAAATATAGTTAGACGGCTAGATAGGGACGATAGATAGACAGATAATTACAGAGATGGCAGCTGGGCATTGAGATAGATCACTATATAGATAGACAGAGAGATGGAATAGATATATCTAAAAAGAGATACAGCAGACAGGTTAAAATATAGACCGGATTAATCTCTCGTTCTCTCTCTCTCTCATTCGCTCCCTCCTTCCCTCTATGTTTGCTTTCCCCT
>BOPN01001680.1:97255-99755 GCA_017312705.2 Penaeus japonicus | reverse complement strand
TAGATAGATAGATGGATAGATATAGAGCGAAGGGACGCGAGGAGAAGAAGAAGAAAAAGTATATCGATAACGAAAAGATAAGGCGAACGGCACGGAACCCAAACTTGTTATGTCATGTTATCTCGTGACCGGATCCCCGGGGCTGCTCGAGGGGAGATCCTTGCCAAGCGGCGGGAAATGGGGACATGGGAATGTGTATTCCGAGTCATGGCTGGGTGTGTTCGCGCACTCGTGTATAGATACAGATGCACAGACAGATGTACTGATACAATGCTTCGAATATGTGTGTACATCAACACATACACATATACAGACACGCAAACACACACTCACATACACATACACACACACACACACATACACACACACACACAGCCATGTAAACACACATGAACACATACACAATAACATTCACATACTGATATATAAATATTTGCATTTAGGGTCACATAAGGGTAGGGAAGCGACAGGTGAGGGCGGAAGAGAAAGACTGTAGATATAATGCCATCATATACATATAGTATATATATATATATATACATTATCATACATACATATATATATATATATATTATTATAACATATATACATATGTACACATGTGTGTATGTATATATGTATACATATACACACATACATTATACATATATATATACATACATGATAAGACAGACAGACAGACAGCATTGAGAGAGAGAAAGAGATAGATGATGATGATGATGAAAGAGAGAGAAGCAGCAGAGAGAGAGCGTGTGCAGTGTGTGTGCATCCCGTGGTCTGGTGCCAAGTGCCAATGTGAGGCATGCTGTGGAGTACGTATGCACATTTAATCGCGAGCCTAGCCAAATACTCACCTACTCTTTCCTCCTCCTTCTGGCCTTGCTCCTCCTCCTTGTTGGGATTTTCTGTCTGTGTTCATATTTATGTGTGTGTGTGTGTGTCTGTCTGTCTTGCGTGTCTGTCTAGTTTCCATCTTCAGTCTGTCTGCTTCACTGTCTGGTTATCCGTCTGTCTATCTGCCAGTCTGTCTGTTCTTTGTGTGTGTTGTCTATCTGTCTGTTACTTGTGTGTACTATCTCTACAGTGCTGCCTGCACATGTATATATATATATATATATATATATATATATATATATATGTATATATACATATATATATAATTATACCTGTATGCATTAGGTGATGTTGTATTATTGATTATGTTGCGAGATCTGTATATATATATATATATATTATATGTACATATAACTTGGGTATAGGTATGCATATGAATTATATATGGTCTGTACAGGTATATATTTGTTTATATAGTACCAACACCTTGTGGTTGCCACCATCTTCACCTCCTGTGGCTTGTCTATCTATCTATCGATCGATCTGCCAATCTATCAGCCTCGACTTTTCGAGCGCATGAACATCCGTGTTCATTTGACTCTCCGTGCGTACGTACAAACGTGCAAAGAGCTATACATGGACCTGCATGTTCCAGTGGGCTTGTGCGTGCGTGGAAAGGTGTGTAGTTAAAATCGTTGATTACATGTCTCAGAATATATTTAGTGCATGCGCTAATGACAGGCAAGATTGCACTTTGAAGTACTTTTGTGCCTTATATCTATGTCTGCCTGCCTGAATGCATGACACGTATGATTGTGTAAGCTTGGTAGGACAGTTTGGGCTTCTCTTATTACTCAACGTTTCCACTGCCAGGCGCATGATATAAAGGTGACTCTCTCTCCTCTTTATCTATTTTTTTTCTCTCTCTCTTTCTCTCTCCCCTAGTGTTTTATCCTTTCTTCTCTTCTCTCTGTACGTCGCTTCTCATCTCTCTCTCTCTTTCTCTCTCTCTCTCTCTCTCTCTCTCTCTCTCTCTCTCTCTCTCTCTCTCTCTCTCTCTCTCTCTCTCTCTCTCTCTCTCTCTCTCTCTCTCTCTCTCTCTCTTTCTCATAAGCATGACCTCGTTGTGTATTTTCAAAAATGGAAAGAAAAGTTAATGGATTGAAAGAGATTTTAAGAAAAGAAAGAACTTTTTGTGTGTAATTTCTTTTGGTTAATTACTTTTTACATTCAATTGTACTTTTCTTAATAATTTCTTTCTCCTTCCCTCATATCCCTCTTCTATTTCTACTTTCTTCTTCTAACTCCTTTCTCCTCCTCCCTTTCCTCTACTCCATCTCTTCTCCTCCACCATCATTTCTTCTTCCTCCCTAACCTCCTCTCCTTCCCCTTCATCTTCCTCCACCATCTCCTCCCACTCCTCTACCTTACCACCTCCCCTTCCCCCTTTACTTCCTCCTCTTAAAAACACCTCCTCTTTTCCTTCTTTCTCCATTTTCTCTTACTCCACCCCCCACTACCTCCTCCTCTATCTCCTCCCCCATCTCCTCCCTCAGCATCCCCACCTTCTCCACCACAACCACCTCCTACTCATGCTCCTCCTCCTTCTCCATTTCCTCCTCCAATAACCCACCTGCTCTCACTTCTCCTTCCTCACCTCCAGCTT
>BOPN01001680.1:74755-77255 GCA_017312705.2 Penaeus japonicus | reverse complement strand
CTCTCTCTCTCTCTCTCTCTCTCTCTCTCTCTCTCTCTCTCTCTCTTTCTTTCTCTCTCTCTTTCTCTTTTTCTTTCTCTCTCTCTTTTTCATCTATCTTTGTCTTTACTCTCCCCCTCTCCCTCTCTCTCTTCCTCTCAACCTCCTCCTCCCCTAGTCTCTCTCTCTCCCTCTATCTATCTATCTATCTACGTATCTAACTCTCGCTTTCTCCCTCCCTTCCCTCTCACCCTCTCCTTTCTCTCTCTTCTCTATCTCTTATCTTAACCTCCAGCCACTCCAACCCCCTCCCCTCCCCCCCCACCCCATTTCCTTCACAACACATACACGCGCCCCTTTCACACATCCTTAATTATCCCTTTTTTCACCCTAGTACTTTGTCAATGTCTCGTCAACACTACACATTTCTAGGGAAAAGCTCTCAAGATAAGGGGGGTCCCAGGTGAGAGGGGGGTAGGGGTAGGGGGTAGGGGATAGAGGGGGTAGGGGGGATAGGGGCGGATAGGGGGGGGAGGATAGGGGTGAAGATGTTCCATACGCTTCTCATATAAGAAGAAGAGCAACAACAGCTTGAGGATGTGTTAGCCAAGGAGTGAATTAATTTCGGGTTGTTTCCGTTTATCTTAAAGGGGACGGCACTCGAAGCGGCGAGCTAGTAATGGCCTTTTCTGTGGCTTTTGGGTTGATCAGCTGTCGTCTGTTATTTCTTTTGAGGTTATTTCTACTTTTGTCTTCATCTATTTTCATCATTATTATTATCCTGTTATATTTTTTTTGGATAAATATTCAATTTATTGTTATTATTTTTATTATTATCGTATTATTTGCAGTTATTTTTGTCACTTTTAGTATCATTATCATCATCGCAATTATAGTTATCATCATTGTTTTTATTATTTGTATTATCATCATTGTTATCATCATTATCATTATTGATATCATTATTATCATCAGTATCACCATCATCATCACCATAGCTGATGTTTCTATCACCAGTATCATCATTATTGACATCACCATCGTTAATATCATTATCATCCTCATAAATCTATAATCACAACAGACATATCCATATCTATCAACATCCCGTCAATAACATCGACATTTTACAATTTTTCATTTTCCAGCTTGGTGGCCTATGTCTCCCAACATCCAGGAACATGACACTTGTATTTGCTCTACACCTGTTTATACCTCGACACCTGTTCGATGAGGCTTATAGAGTTTAGGTCGAATGGGCGTACGCAGGACACATACGCAGGTACACACACACACACGGATGTACATAGATGTCTCTTTGTATGAGTCTGTTCTTTCGTTCGTACATGGATTGCATTGTTGCACATACATGTACACAGGTTTGCATGTATATATACACACGCACACATACATAGACATAGATAAATCAGCAAACAATATCATCATATATTAATCGCTAATACATATTAATAATACATTAATAATATTACTTTACACACATGCACACACACAACACACACACACGCACACACACACACACACACACACACACACACACACACACACACACACACACACGCACACAGAGCCGGGGCGCACATCCCCTTTAGGCGACCGGCGTTCACCTCGAGGCCTCGATCACGCCGAGAGCGCATGACCCGAGCGGAGGCTGGACCCAACAGGCGCATGACACCCTCAGCCAAGGCCCTGGTGTGCATGACCTCTCCCAGATGTCACCGGCCGGCTGGCACCTGGCACGCCGGATCGGGTGTCATGGCCCCCTGTCTTCCTCTCCGACCACCATCACGAGCTATTCTCCTGCAGACTGGAAAGTTTATATTGATTGCTGCAACCCATACATACCAGCTGTGTTGCATGTAAACGGCTGGGTGGGGAGGGCAATTGAAGGGGCGCAGACATAACGTTTTTCCTTTTTTTCTCTCTCTCTCTGGCTTACTATGAGGGTGAGGGGGGACTATTTTTTCTAGTAGGGGGTGGGGGGTGGGTAAGGTTATCTAGTCTTCATCTTCTTCCCTTTAATTTCATTTCTTTTTTTTTTTTTTTTTTTCTTTTTTTTTTATTCTGTGTCTGAAATTTTATCTCCGTCTGCATTATTTCCCTTATCATTTTCTCCTCTCTCTTCCTCTCCTTTTTATTATTGATTTTCCCCTTTTTGGTTCTGTTTTTTTTTCTTTCTTACTTTTTTCATTATAATCGTCACAGTTATTAGATTTCTATTACCCTTATTACTGCTACACTTTTAATGCTTTTTACCTCTCTTTCTCTCTCTTCCTATCTCTTTCTCTCTCTTTTCTCTATATTTCTTTCTATCTCTATTTCTCTTTCTCTCTGTCTCTCTTGCTCTTTCTTTCTCTTTCTCTCTCTTGTTCTCTACCTTTCTCTTTCCATCTTCCTCTCTCTTTTCTCTATCTTTCTCTCTTTCTTTCTATCTCTCTTTCCCTTTCTCTCTCATCATCACCTCTTTCCTTTCCCTCCTTTTTCCTTCTTCCATCTTCCCCTC
>BOPN01001680.1:44755-52255 GCA_017312705.2 Penaeus japonicus | reverse complement strand
ACTTATCTGTTTTTCCTGCTTGTCTTTACTTTCCCGTTTTTCCTTTTTTCTTCCATTCCTGTTTGCTTGCTTTCCCGTTTTTCCTACGTGTCTGCTTTCCAGTTTTTCCTACTTGGCCGCTTTTCCTGCTTGCCTGCTTGCCCGCCCGGAATCAGCTGACGTCTAGACTATATCCTCAGACAGTGATGAACAAGTCTCCGTTTTTCTCTCTCTCTCTTTTTTTCACTTCCTCCCCTCCCTCTCTTTCTTTCGCTTCCTCTCTCTCTCTCTCTCTGTCTATCTCTCTCTTTCTCTCTCTCTATCTATCTATCTTTCGCTTCCTCTTCTCTCTCTCTCTCTCTCTCTCTCTCTCTCTCTCTCTCTTTATCTATCTATCTATCTATCTATCTTCCGAGCCTTCCTTCTCCCTCCTTTGCCGCTCTTCTTTTCTGATTCTGTTATTAATATCTTTGTTATTATTGTTGTGATTATCATTCTTTACGATAGCGAAGCTGACATTTTGCTGTCATTGATAGTCTGTTGCAATCTGATACATATTGACAATCTGTTGTCTAGTGTCGTGATAAAAGTTTCCAGTTAATTTAGTGTCATTTCCCTTGTTATTCAATTTGTATCTTTTATTGATGCCATTGCGAATGCCCTTAATGCCTCGTTACATATTTATTTCAATTTCCGTTTCTCTTCTCTTTCTCTCTCTCTCTCTCTCTCTCTCTCTCTCTCTCTCTCTCTCTCTCTCTCTCTCTCCCTCTCCCCCCCCCTCTCTCTCTCTCTCTCTCTCTCTCTCTCTCTCTCTCTCTCTCTCTCTCTCTCTCTCTCTCTCTCTCTCTCTCTCTCTCTCTCTCTCTCTCTCTCTCTCTCTCTACCAGCAACTAAAATCTTATCTCGTCTTATGGTAAGGAAATTACTTCTGCCTTTTCAGTGCAATATCTAGTCTTCAATATTCATACTCAACCATGAGCATTGCCATTCAAATTGATGGATTAGCTCGATCTAATTGAATCAAAAGAGGTTAATGACATGTTTTGCTAATGAGTAAGGATGAGAAAACCTCAATAAATGTGATATTGCACAAGGTCAGGATAGATCAGTGAAGGAATTGATAGATAGATGGGTTGATAGATAGATGAGTCGATAGAGGGGATAAGGGGGAAGGAAGGTAGGTAGATAGGTAGGTAGGTAGGTAGGTAGGTTGGTGATTAGGTAGGTAGATAGATAGATTGACAGATAGATTGAGAGAAAAATAGATAAATAGACAGTTAGATAGATATGTAGATACATTAGTAAATATAAAGATAGACAGATAGAAAGATATGTTATTAGCCCGATAGAAAGATATATACAGCACACACACACACACACACACACACACACACACACACAAACACGCAAACAAACAAACACAAGAATATCATCGTTTGTCTCACCAGCAGATAAGAAAAAAATAAAAGAAAAACAAAACTCTCTTCTTACTAACATTCTGAAGGCAGTTTATATTCAAATAATCAGTAATGAGTTTATAAATTGCTTTTATAAGTAACATAAATGCCAAATCTAATTAAGCAGATGAAGCTTGTGCGAAAAATTGTAATTTGAAATCAGCTAACCTGAATGTGTGTCTTTTACATTGACTTTACAGATTTGGTGATGATAATGGTGATGATGATGATGATCAATATTGTTGTTATGATAGTTATCATTACCATTACCACTATTGCTATTATATAATTATCAATATTATCAATATCTTCCTTATTATTAGTATCATCATCATTGCCATTTTCATTATCCTCATAATTATCCTCATAATTATCACTTTCATTATCATTATCATCCTAATCATTAGTTTCATTATCATTATCCTTACCTTCATTAATTTTGTTGTTATCATTGTTATCATGATCGTTATTGTTATCATAAATTGTCATTATCATTATTATTGTTATTGTGATTTTTACTACTATTGTTATTAACATTATTATGATAGTTATTGCTATCTCATTGTCATCACCATTATTATTTATATCATCATTATCATTAACAATATCATTATCATTAGCGATAGATAGACAGACAGATAAGTAGAAAGTGAAATAGACAAACTGATGAATAGATAAACAGACAGCTAAATAGATATATGAATAGATAGATATTTAGATAGATAGATAGATCAAGGGAAAGGCAATCGGGCAGAGGATAGACGTATATATAGAGGAACGTGTGGAAAGATAGATAGATAGATAGATAGAACGATTTTCATATACTGTGACCCCCTCTCTCCCCTCTCCCTTTCTCTCTCCCCTCTCCCCCTTTCTCTCTTCTCTCGCCCTCTCTCTCTAACCTCCTCATTTTTCTCTCACCTCTCCCCCTCTCTCTCCCCTTTCCCCCTCTCTCTCTAACCTCCCCCTTTCTCTCTTCTCTCCCCCTCTTTCTCCCCTCTCCCTCTCTCTCTCTCCTCTCCTCCCCCTTTCTCTCTTCTCTCCCCCTCTCTCTCCTCTCTCTCTCTTCTCTCCCTCTCTCTTTCTTTTCTTTTTCTGTCTCTCTCCTCTCTCTCTCTCTCTCCCTCTCTTTCTCTCTTTGTCTACCTGTCTGTCTGTTTGCCTTTGTCTCTCTCTCCACCTGTCCGATTGTCTACCTTTCCCTCTTTCACTCTTCCCTCTTTCCTTTGTTTCTTTTTCCTGTTTTCTTCACTTCATCTCCCTTCTCCCTCTCTTTCTCACTTCTTCCCTCTCTCTTTCGTTTTCTCTCTTCGTCTCCCCCTCTCTCTCCCTTTCTGTCTTTCTCTGCCTCCTCTTCATATTTCCTTCCCTCACCCACGCTCTTTCTTTATCACTCTTCCTCTGTCTGGACACCCCCCCACCCCCCCCACACCCACCCTAATTCTTCCCTCCCGCCTCCCTCTCTCTGTGAATCATCTTCCTCACCTTCTTCTTTTTTTCTCTCTCTCTCTCTTTTTTATTTCTTCCTTTCTTCTTTCTTCTTTTCACTGTCCATTTCCTTACCCCTTCTCTTTCTGTATAGTTTTATTTGATCCATCTTTATCTTTATCCTTTAGACATTGCGTACACATGCTGAAGAAAGAAAATAAAGAAAAATAAGAAAAATATGTATACATGTGTGTGTGTGTGTGTCTGTATACATACATGCATATATATACATAGATATACATTCACATACATCTAAATCTATATCTATATACATCTATACACAGAAACACACAGAAACACACACACACACACACAAATATATATATATCTATATATATATATATATATAGATATAGATAGATATAGATAGATGGATAGATATAGATAGATAGATAGATAGATATAGATAGATGGATAGATATAGATAGATAGATAGAAATGTAAAAGATAGATAGATATCTATATCTACATATATGATGCCTATACTTGCATATATATATATCCTTTCGTAGATTACAGGATAATCCCCCCCTTCCCCCTCTCCCTCCTCTCCCTTTCCTCCCCCTCCTCTTCCTTCCCTCCCCCTCCTCTCCCTTCTCTCCTCCTCTTCTTCCTTCCCTTCCCCCTCCTCTCCCTTCCCTCCCCCTCCTCTTCCTTCTCTCCTCCTCCTCTTCCTTCCCCCTCCCCCTCCTCTCCCTTTTCCCTTCTCTCTCCTTCCTCTTCTATATTCTTCACCTTCTCTAGCCTTTCTCTTCTATCCTCTGCACCTTCTTTATCCTTCTTTTTTTCTTCCTCTTCTCTTCTATCTTCTTCAACTTTTCTTCAACTTACACCCTTCTCGCTCCTTTCTCTTCTGTCCTCTTTCTTTTCTCTCGCCCCTTCACCCTTCTCTCTCCTTTCTCTTCTATTATCTTCCTCCTCTCTTCCCCCTTTTCTCTCCTTTCTATCTTATTCCCATCTTCTCCCCACCTTCCTTTTCTCCCCGTCATTCTTCTCTCTCGTTGCCATATTTCCCGTTCTCTCCTCTTTCCCTTTTTCTCTCCCCCTTCCCTTTTCTCTTTCCTTCATCTTCTCCTCCCTCCCTTTTTTCTCCCCCTTCCCCTTCTCTTCTCCTTCTCCGTCCACTTTTTGTCTCCCTCTCTCTCCCCCTCTGAGAGAAATACAAACAAATAAATAGATACTCAGAAAACTACACACGTAGTGCGCAGACACATACACACAAACGCACACAAACACACACAAGCCTGAACAAATACGCAAGCATACATTATGCACTCTAGCAAACATATATATTCACACATTCTTTGAGTGCAATTATAGTAAACATATATAGTCGTTATAGCTATACATATAAACATACGTGCGGTTTAATGGTGTGCACACACATATTCGCGCATAAATAAAGACATTACAGTCATCCACGCTTTTACACACACACACATACGAGCACACACACATACACATTAAGCGATGGAAGTTCACACATCATTTAGAAAACATGATGTCCGGTCATAACAGGGAAAACATTTGATTATTTCTTAACTGTTATCGTACGGAGCTTTCTTCATTTTAGCCAGGAAGGTAGAGAGAGAGAGAGAGAGAGAGAGAGAGAGAGAGAGAGAGAGAGAGAGAGAGAGAGAGAGAGAGAGAGAGAGAGAGAGTGAGAGAGAGAGAGAGAGAGAGAGAGAGAGAGAGAGAGAGAGAGAGAGAGAGAGAGAGAGAGAGAGAGAGAGAGAGAGAGAGAGAGAGAGAGAGAGAGAGAGAGAGAGAGAGAGAGAGAGAGAGAGAGAGAGAGAGAGAGAGAGAGAGAGAGAGAGAGAGAGGAGGAGAAAATACTATAGAGAGAAGAAAGTAAAGAGTAGAAACTAGAGATAGAGATGTAGATAGTAGATAGATAGACAGATAGATAAACGAATAGATAAATAGATAGATAGATAGACAGATAGAGAGAGAGAGAGAATAAGAGAGAGAGAGAGAGAGAGAGAGAGAGAGAGAGAGACGGAAGGTACATGGAGGGTAAAAAAGGATAAAAAGCAAAAAGACAGAAAATGATATTCATGGAACGCCAACCTGCCGCCCATAGAACGACCACAAAGTTCATAAACGATAACGAACAACCACGACTTTTCCACTCCTCCCACCTCCCCTCCCTTCCCCTCCTCCCTTCCTTCCCTCTTCCCCTCTTCCTCCCTTCCCCTCTTCCCCTCCCCTCCCTACTCCCCTCTTCCTCCTCCCCTCCCTCCTCCCCTCTTCCCCTCTTCCCCTCCCCTCCCTACTCCCCTCTTCCCCTTCCCTCCCTCCTCCCTTCTTCCCCTCCTCCCTCTTCCCCTCTTCCTCCCTTCCTCACCTTCCTGCAACCGCTTTCCCACTCCTCCTCCTCCTCTTTATTCTACTATACCCCGTTTCCCCTTTCCACACCCCTGCTACCCCTTTCCCGCCCCTTTCTCTCCCTCTCTTCCCCCCTTTACCCCCTTCCCTATCTTCCTTCACCCTCTTCTCATCCCACGCTACCCCCCCCACCCCTTTTCCTCCATCCCCTTCTCCCCAACCCCACCCCACCCCTTTCCCCACCCCTTCAATCCCACCCCCTCTCCCTCCACCCCTTCAATCCCACCCCCTCTCCCTCCACCCCTTCCTTCCCACCCCCTACCCCTATCCCCCCTTTGCCATCCACTACCCCTATCCCCCCCTTTGTCACCCATACCCCAACCCCCCTTTGTCACCCCCTACCCTTATCCCCCCTTTGTCACCCATACCCCTATCCCCCCTTTGTCACCCCCCCCCCCTATTCCAACACGGACCCGATTCTCTCACAGGAACTCCACGCCCTACAACCCGGCGTCGCAACATTCGGTCAACTGGAAGGCAAGAAAGGCAGTGTGCGGCTTTGGTTGGTGTCAGGGAAGGTGGGTAAGGAGAAGGAAGGAGGGAGGGAGGGAGGGAGGGAGGGAGAGAGGGAGGAGGTAGGGAGGGAGGGAGGGAGGGAGAGGGAGGGAGGGAGGGAGAGGAGGGAGGGAGGGAGGGAGAGGGTGAGGGAGGGAGGGAGAGGGTGAGGGAGGGAGAGGGTGAGGGAGGGAGGGAGGGAGGGAGGGAGGGGGGGAGGGAGGGAGGGAGGGAGGGAGGGAGGGAGGGAGGGAGGGAGAGAGTGAGGGATGGAGGTAGGGAGGGAGGAAGGGAGGGAGGGAGGGAGGGAGAGGGTGAGGGAAGGAGGTAGGGAGGGAGTGGGGGTAGAAAGAGAAGGAGAGGGTGAGGGTGAAATGGACAGGGAGGGAGGGCGGGAGAGAAGGAGAAGGAGAGAGAGGGGGAAAGAGAAAGAAAGAGGGAGAGAAGGGGGGGGAGGTACAATAGAGAAAAAAGAAACAGACACATGAGGAGAACAAAAGCTGGGAAGGAAGAATTAAAGGAGGGAGAAATAAATAGCTAAGTAGATAGATAGATTAATTGATCGAACGAGAAAGCGCGAGTGAGAAAGAGAAAGAGAAAGAGAGAGAGAATGCAATTGCAAGAAAAAGAGACCCGAAAGACAGACAGACAGACAAACAAGGGAGGTAGAGAAAAAGAAAAATGAAGAGAAAGAAAGAGAGAGAGAGAAAAAAAAGAAAAAAAAGGAGACAAGACAAGAATAGTGAACCCAAAACACAAGAAATACGTTAAACGCAGAGGACGGCTCTGACAGAGAAAAATAAATTAGATCAATAAAACTGATAGATATACGTGAACCTCGCTTTTTTTTTTTTTTTTTTTTTTGGTCTATATCACTGAATGAGAAGAAAATAGATAGGTGTATTTAGAAGAAAACAAAGTATTGAGTCATTAGAGCAAATATACAGAATACAAAAACGGAAAAAGGAAGAGATAACAGATACACACACACGAAAAAGTAGTCACAAAAACAGAGAGAAAAATATATAAACAGAAGATAGAATAGCAAACAAAACTTGGAAATGAAGCAATAACAAATAGCTAACCTCATTCAAGGGCCATTGTCCATACCGTGAGAATGATTACTTTTTGTCCATATTTACGCGTATTTTCTCCTTTTTTTCCCCAATCGTAAAGTGCACTAATTTCGTGGCAAACGGAGAGTTTTATGAGGAAATGGTTATGTCGGGGTCACGAAAACGAACTGTGATACACACATGCATTCACACGCACATGCACTTGCATAAACATACACAGGCATACACGAGGGCACACACACATGGGCGTATGTACACACATTAGGCTGACACACCAAATGATGCAAACACACAGTTATACGCACACAAACAAATAATTACTCATAAACAAACATACACACACATATATATATACACACGCGCGCGCGCGCCTTTGCACACAGTATAGGGGTAAGAGTAAGGAAGAAGAAAGATAGGGAAAAAAGAAAGTGTAGACAAAGAATAATGGAGGAGAGGGAAGAAAGAGGGAGAGAGAAGAAAGGGATGAATAAAATGAAGGAGGAGGAGGAGGGGTAAATGTAATAGAAGGAAAAGAAGAAATTGTCATGATGATGGAAAGAAGAAGAAAAATAGACGGAAAGGAAGAGAGAGAAGGATAAAGGAGAAATATGAATAAA